>OY744494.1:1842572-1944347 GCA_963556185.1 Pseudopediastrum boryanum
TCCACCTCGCTGCTCTTTGTGACAGCTTGAGGTGCGGGGCCTATGGCACTTATTGCTATGGCATATCATGAAATGTAATAGCACGCACATGGTGTCCTGCTTTCACTGCAGTACGGTGTAATAAGTGTCCATACACCTTCTGACGCGTAAATACGTTCCGCGATGGCTCAGCGGGCGGAAAATGGCTCCTGCTCATCGAGCGGAAGATTTCCAGACGCAGGTGCGTCACCGGCACACACTGTATTGGTCAAATGGGTGGGACAGTATGGGCAGCATGCAGTATGATTAGGACAAAAAGTAATGTTACAACTAGGAATCGAACCCGGGTCAGTACCCGAAGGGCAAAAATGGGCAGTGTTGAGCTTCGCAGAGCCTTCGTGCACCACGCGGAGGTCATTTCCAGGGAATAAGTCCTCGACTCCTAACTCCGGAAGCCCATGGCAAGCTGCTTTGGGACGCTCGCCCGCCCAGCACCCTCATACATCTAATCCAGAGCACTCAGGGATACTAATAGAGCCACTTCAAGCCCCACAAGAGCTCAGGGATTCTGTTGAGAACTTGTACTGCTGTACCCAGCAGCAACAGGACACCAGCCTTAGGGACGTGAAGAGAGAGCTGCAAGCTACTGCTGAGGAGCAATTCAAGTTAGCCTTGCAACGCCATGGGGCGATGCAAAGTTTAATTGCAGGCACGGTAGTGTAAAAGAGGCATAGTTTATTTTGGCCCCCGAGTTTGAGGGGGCGGACATTTCAAGCAACATTCCTGACTCTTTCTTAGCTGAATTTATCAAAAAATAAAATTGTGTGTGCACTTTTCCAGGGCTAGTATTCTGCATCATTGTATCTGCTTGGACATGCATGATCATGGAGTTCAAAGTGGTGGATGGTGTTCAGTTTTTCCTGGTTCTATTTGTGTTAATGGCTTTGCCACCCCTGTGGTGAACTGTGGCACCGCACGCGTGCCGATGGGTTTGCCAATGTAAGATTCACACACACACACACACACACACACGGTTGGCAACAGGGTTTGCTGTCTTGTATCGGCAGCCAGCCTCGGGCCTCGACTGTCAGCCCGTCTCTCTCCCTGCCACCTGGCACCCAGCCCCTTCATTGACCACTAGTGACCCTGCACGCGGACCCCCCCCCCCCCACTTCCCCCCCTCCCCCTCCCTTGCCCGCGCCGCCCGCCCCCTCTCCCCCTCCCCTGCCCGCGCCGCCCGCCCCCCCCCAAGGGCCCCCTAGCCCTTCGCATTGTTGACTCCGAAGGGCTAGAGCCGATCCGGTCACGAGTCTTTTGCTGAAAAGTGAGTCACCGGTCGGGAAAGGGTCGACAACTTTTGAACGAGTACACGGCAAGTAAAAGCGCTTGAACACAAGGCAAGTATCGTTTAAGAACAACAAGTTTAGGCTCCGCCAGCAGCCCGTGGTGCCCAGCAACGTTCAAGAACGGCCTGCGAAAAGTTAACTCGGCAGTCCACGGCTCCGCAATCAGAATTAATAAAATCCGCTTAATAATCCGCTTAATGACGCTGGATAATTGATGAAGCAGAGCACCTGAGAGGACACGCGCGCACACAGGGAGGCATCAAGGTCTGAGCTAGAGTTCTTGCACCGACTTGAGTGCTATTGCTCGCTGTCGCACAGCGGGTTGCGGCAGCATGCTCGTGGCGAAGCTTCATGTAGAGCCCCCGTTTTGCGAGCGAGCGCCTGCATTATGATCGACGAGCACGGCTGGGAAAGCTTTAGTAGTATCAAGGTTAGCATCCTTAGAGGCACTGGCGCCTAGAGCCACACCTGCTTGCAAATGGGCCCCTCCTGGCGAACAAAGCGATCGGTTGAGGTGGTTTGCACTCTATCGCACGGCATGCATGCATACACCAGCAACGGCACGTCATAAGGCGCTCAAAGACTGCAATGGAACACGTCTGGCTGCCTGGCTGATAGCGGCACGGCTTGTGCTAGCGATTTTTAGCAGTGCCTATTCATATTCCACTCCAACCATGGTTCGAGTGGGAGCTGAAGAGACGCAATGCCTGTTTCCCTTATTTCCTGATCCTGCAGAGTTCCCTGTGTTTCCTGAGTTCCGGGACCATCTTCCGGGGTGCATCGTCATTGCATCGTATCTTTAATGTTAGATGTTAGATGTTAGATGAGCTGCCGCACTCACCTTAAATTTCTGCTTGTTTGTTTGTTTGAGGGCGCAGCATGTTCCTGAGTACCCTTTAGTACTGCGCAGCATGTGCCTGCATTTTCTATTCTGTTACCTGGATGAGGGCGTAGCATGTTCCTAAGTACCCTTAAGCTTAAGTACCCGTAATTGTACCCGTTTTGCATCAGTCCCTTAATGTTACCTGGATGAAGGCGCAGCATGTTCCTAAGTACCCTTAAGTACCCTTAAGTACCCGTTTTTCATCAGCCCCTTAATGTTATCTGGATTGATGAAGGCGCAGCATGTTCCTAAGTACCCTTTAGTACCCGTTTTGCATCAGTCCCTTCACTGTTCCCTGGATGAGGGCGCAGCATGTTCCTAAGTACCCTTTAGTACCCGTTTTGCATCAGCCCTTTAATGTTATTACCTGGATGAAAGCGCAGCATGTTCCTAAGTACCCTTAAGTACCCGTTTTGCATCAGCCCCTTAATGTTATCTGGATTGATGAAGGCGCAGCATGTTCCTAAGTACCCTTTAGTACCCGTTTGGCATCAGTCCCTTTACTGTTCCCTGGATGAGCGAGGGCGCAGCATGTTCCTAAGTACCCTTCAGGAAAAAAGATACCTGACCTCCTTCGGGCCGTGCGCTGCGCGCACCCTTACCAAGTCCTCTGACAGCCAGGTATGGTTACCGCCTGCGCCATGGCCGCTCACGGAATGACGGTATGACGGAAGCTGAGTACCTTCGAGCAGACCGCCGGCCAGGAGGGTCACGGCATGGCAGCATGACGGAATGACGGAAGTTGAGTACCTTAGAGCAAACCGGCCAGGAGGGCCACGGCATGACAGCATGACGGCATGACGGAAGTTGAGTACCTTAGAGCAAACCGGCCATGAGGGTCACGGGCATGGCAGCATGACTGACGGCATGACAGAAGTTGAGTACCTTAGAGCAAACCGGCCAGGAGGGTCACGGCATGGCAGCATGACGGAAGTTGAGTACCTTAGAGCAAACCGGCCAGGAGGGTCACGGCATGGCAGCATGACGGCATGACAGAAGTTGAGTACCTTAGAGGTGAACCGGCCAGGAGGGTCACGGCATGACAGCATGACGGCATGACGGAAGTTGAGTACCTTAGAGCTGTCAGGCCCGATGGGATCCGCTGACAGTTTGTATCCGATGCAAGTGGAATGTGGGCGCCTGTGTGTTTACGAGCCCGGTAGAGTGCCTGGATTTCCGCGTGTCACTTGTTTCTGGCCATTAGTGTGAAGTTCAGTGTGAAGTGTGGGCAATAAGTGCCAGTAATGGCTGTGTTGTGATTGCATCATATATTAGCTGGCACTCAAGTGCCAGGAATAGTTAGGTAATTGAGGGAACAGAGAAGTCATGGTGTGAAGTGCTGGCCAGTTTGTAGTAATTGGCTGTTGTGGCTGTAGCCGTTTGGCGGCTGGTTGCTTCTGGACGCTTGGAAATGAAAGTTATTTAAGGAATCACTGCAAGGCAGTAAGCAAGCAGTGATTCGCAGTTGTGTTGCGATGTACTGAATGTAAGGCAAGTGTTTGGGCTACAGTCTGGCTCCGTCGCAGCGCGACACGCGCAACACGCTTCTCAATCGGATAGATCTTCTTACGCATTCAGCTTAGGCCGAGTCCGTCAGGGGCTCTAAGGCCTCTTGGTACCTTAGGTATGAGGTCCCATTAATCACTGCTTTCTATTTAACGCAAAGGAAGCTTAAGCCAAAGGGCTTTAGGCTTTGCGGTAGAGCCTCAGCTTGGGGCATTCACTCGAGCTGAAAGCGCATTAGCCGCCTCTAGTAGGCTAGTTCCTTGGTGGACTGCGCTGAGCAACACTTTCTAATACACAGTGCTCCTTCTTGCAGCCATCGCTTGAAGAGCTGATAACACTACTCGAGGAAGCTCAAGCTCCAGTTGGTGGCGTCGGGGGCAAAAGCTTTTGCGACGCGGCCTGTGAGTGACTGCATACTTGGGAGCGCTTCAAGGATCTTCCTGCTCTTGTCCGTGACCTTGTATCCTTGTTAGTGAGTATCGACTGTGGGTTGGGAAGTGTTCAAGATTGGGGGAAAGGACCTTCTGCATAGATCGTCAAGTTGGCATTCACCTGCCTGCTCAGCTAGCGAGTCGGTGGCGTGTCTTTCCAGTATCAGGTTTCATTGCCAGGCATTGATTGCAACATTGTCGTACGGTTTTGAGGCTTGGTGGTCTTTCTTGCTTTTGTTTCTTCCGCGTTGCAAGAGCAACGGTTTCTCTCGGACCGACTTCGTGGGGTGCCGTGGGGATCGTAAGGAAGCATTGTAATACAAGCTGTAAGCATAAGCACGGCATAAGAAGCTGTAGGAACGTTGCAGGTTTCTACAGTGACCTTCAGGTACCTTCATCTACTATCAGCTGAGGCCAGTGAGGTAAAGCTGGTATACTGCTGGAGCTGACCAAAAGGTCTGGTTGCTGTGTGGTGAGTGTCCTACCAAGGGTTGCTTACCATTGCTTGTTGCTGTTGCACTTTGCTTTTGAGCTTTGCAGCACCTGAACTTGTAGCTCGGTGCAGTTCTGCCACATTGATGGTGTGTTCCTTGTAGAGTCTAGAAAGACTAATGTCTTGGCAATGTTCTCGAGTAATTAAACACCTAGATGACTTTATGCTAGTAATGATTAACCCAGATGTTGTTCAACCTGAGATAATTGTAATGAGTCACTCTCAGTTCTCTGCTCTGTGCTTAGCTTGTATTAACTATGTGTTACACGCACGATCTGGTCAGTGATCCTTGGGCCCCAACTGCTTCTTGTCGCAAGCACCGTGGTTCATCCAGGCCTCACACCAATCGACAGTGCAAGCTACAACAAGGTACCCAAAAGGGTTGCACAGAGGTGAGGGTATCGCAGCTGTTCTGCATTACTGGTGTTCTTTTCAACGAAAGTTGGGAGCACTACTGTATGGTCAGCCTTGCTTATCCAGAACTAAGGAAGTTAGCAGTTGGTAAAATAGTTATGCAGCAATCCCAAGGTCAGGGCATAGACGAAGTTGATACCACTGGTACAGGTGATGCTAAGTCTTCTTGATCTGCTTGCATTTTAGTAATTAGTCACAATTAGGCGATACACTAGAAGAGCTATTGCTGACGGGGAAGCTGAGGAGACAGTGCGGTCAGTGGATTACAAACGAGGACAACCTATTGTACCTGATAACCATCCACTTAAGTTGCCTGCACCTGAATTTGGTTCGCCCAGTTCACCCTTTAGTCCCTTGTCGATTGAACATACACCACTTGGGTTGGCACCAGATACTGTGCAGTTGTTGGGAGGATTGCGTGATCTTGAGTCCAGACTTCAAGACGTTTGCACAGAGTTGGACTACGAGTTGCTGTCAAGTAGCCTGTTAGATACAGACTATTCTGGCACTCCTTTTGTTACTCCTCACCAGCGATTTGCAGAAGCATCTCACCTTACTGCTGACGTAACTTTTCCCAGTGCTGTGAAGTTCTCGTACCCCCACAGTGACCAAGTCCTGTCAGACCCTGTAGACAACGAGACCGACTACGGTGATTTTGAAGACATGTCAAGCCTGCAACTTGCTGTGGTTGGTTCATCAAACCGCTGGGATGGCTCTCAAGGTACTGGCTACTGGCGCTACATGCCTCGCATGAAGGAGGCTATCACGGGCCAAACTCGTGGTCGTGGTGGCAACATGCAAGCGGCTGATCAACTTGGTGTGCTGGAGAACCTTGTGGAACCTACATCCGGTGCTGCTGATTGGTTGTCACGTGTCATCGAGTTCCTACAGTCAGAGATTGTGGCTGCCAATTGGGACGTATTCCCTTCGTCTACGCTCACCGATGAGCTGTCTGTCGTCTGCTTGGGTCATCTTCATACCAACCAAGTCCACAAATCGGCTCTCCGTAACAGCCTGGCCAAAGCTCTACCATTGGAAGCTATTGTTATGGCAGGTGACTACACCCCTAGCAGGGCCTCAGGTATGTTGGTTCCGGTGCCTCGGGCTGCAGTAGTTGTCCTTTCAGATAGGGATGTGCAGTTGAAGCATACTTTGGAACGTACAGCTTTGTCCTTAGAGGTTGAGTTGGAGATGTGGGATGGAAAGGTTGCCCAGCAGCTGGTTGAGGTTCGTTCTTTGAAGAGTAAGGTAGCAGAAGCCACCAATAACCTAGAAGCAGCAAAAGCAGCAGCAGAGGCAGGTAGTGCAACGTCAGAAGATGTTAATCCACCTGTTGTTCCACCTGCTCCACCTGCTGAGTCAGCTGCAGTACAGTTGCAGCAGATTTTGGATACCTTGCGTGAAGAATTGGCTGACGCTGAGTTAGAAATGCAGGATGTCAGCAAGCAACGCCGAAGCGTTTTTAGCACTCATCTGCAGGGGTTACAGCATCTGAAGCTTCTTGATCCTCCTGCTCAACCACGTGCTAATGCTGAAACTGTTAAGGCTTTCATGCATCCCACTCTGGCTAGGCTGTGCACTGCTCATGACTGCATTCTACTCAAGGTGTTTGCCATCATGGATATAGTGTATGGCATTGGCACTGCTTTGCAGCAAGTTAAGTTCTCTGAGCTGAAGCAAGGCAAAGGCATGGGTGTGGCTGCTGATGAGGGTGTGCGTGAGTTCTCTGCTCGCATTCGTATGCATGTGCAGTCCTCTCTTGACATTGACCCTAACCTGGCACATGTGCAGTTCTTTGCTGGTCTCGCTGATACTGCTGTTGCTGATCTTGCTAGGACAGCTTTGCAGCTTGATGGCACCAGGGAGCTAAACCTGGAATCTGCCACAACTCAGGTCTTGCTCTATGAGACCAGGCAGCTTGACGATCTCAAGTTGCGTGCTGCCAATGGTGATTCTGCAGCTTCATCTGAGCGGAAGCGCCGTGCTGCTATGGGCACCAAGAAGATTGGCAAGGACACCAAACCAGCTGACACTCCTCCTAAGACTGCACCTAAACCCCAGCGTGATTTTCATCCAGATCCTAACCACCCTGAGGGTAAGTGCCGTTTGCCTGGTCATGACACTAAAAAGGGTCATTCCAACAGGGAGTGTGTTAAGGGTGGTAATGCTGCATATACTCAGCAGGTTGCAGCTATGGTTACTGCTATTCCTAACCTGCCATACAATCCATATGCTGCTACGGCTGTGCCTACCATGTCTAATGCAGAAGCATCTGAGCCTATGGCAGCCGCAATTCAGCAGCTTGTGCATGCATTTACTAGCATGTCCCACAAGGGGCGTGGCTTCCAGAAAACAAATCCCATTGCTACAGGAAGAGAATGATATGACAGAATATCATTCGGACTATCTGTGGTTACCTTAGTGGACATCCTAACGGGTTCTGCTACTATGAGTATCCAGACAAATCCCCCACCTGGAGACCAACCACCAATGCTAGGAAGGAGCTACTGGATCTTTGGACCCTGCGCCGTCAGCAACGTAACCTACCACCTCTGGCACCAAGGCAGGTGCCTCCCAGGTACCAGCCAGCTGCCAACCTGGTGTACCCTGGGCCTATGCACCCAATGTACGGCCCTGTGGCACCATCGGCACCCATGCTTCCTGCACCGGCACCAATGCCTATGCTGCCTTCTCCACTGGATCCTATGGTCAACGTGGCTCATTACAACTACAATGGTGGTCCGGCTATACTTTCAGCTGTGGCTCAGCTGGATTTGCCTTCATACGGTTACGATTCAACGGCGTTGGTGGGTGCGGTTATGCCCAGGAGCTTCTTGCAGTACCAACTGCCCCCAGCTACTACAACTGTGACCCAAGGCACTACCGGCGATACTGGTGCTACTGTTGGTGCTCCTAATGCTGGTCCTGCCCCAGAAGGGGCTGGTATGGTAGACATGGTGAGTGCTGGGGGAGGGGACGGTGAGAATAAGAGGGGTGCAGAAGAAGATGAACAGGTTTATACCAAGGGCGTGGCTAAAAAGCTACGGTTTGGGGATGAGTTTGATAAGTTAGCAGCAGTGCAAGCACCTACTACAGCTCAGGTTGAGGCCATGTTAGCAGAACTGGACTATACTCAGCTAGTGCCTTGCTTGGATACCTTTGTCAACATGAGTGCTGCTAGTGGCATTAGCATGCAGTTGCCAGATGGTAGGTGGCAGTTGCCAGGCATGGTCATCACTGATTCAGGTGCTACCTTTGGTGTTAGCTTTGAAGCATCTTGCAAGGGGGTGGGCCTTACATATTCCGCATGTGGGGTTACGCTTGTGCTTGCCGATAGCAGCAATGTACGCATTTTGGGTATTACTGAGCCAGTGAGGTTGGTGTTTGCAAGGGGTACACCTTATGAGCGCACTATCATGTATCGCTTTTTGGTGCTGCCAGGGGAGGGAAAGCACTACAGGTGGCTGGTAGCTAAGAATGCCTTGCTTGAGTTAGGTGCATATGTAGATCCTGCTGAATCTGCATTCTACTATCACACTAAGCCTGATAAAGACAGCATCAAGCATGCTTTGCCTGTCAAGTGTTCTGTCCCCATTGAACAGGCAGACCCTGCTGACTGCTTACATATGCTACAGCCTGTGGTGGCCGTTGTGCTACCTTCTAACGAGCCAGCTGCAAAAGCAGCAGGCTGTTTGTTTGTTTGAATTTGATCTCATCGCAGGCACTTGTGACACACTTGCAAGTGACTGCAATGGACCCAGCTGAGGATCTTAATGCCTGGGAGTTCAACATGTTCACCCATGGCTGTGCGTACTCACTGGCGTCTACATACATGTCACTGGACCCTTCCGAAGAAGGTCTTGAGGCACAGGTAAATCAGGCTGGATATATACCTGCAAATATCTTGGACAGTTTTGGACCAGAAGGTCACAAGGAGTTACCAGAGGGAGTTGCTTATATCAGGGATGAAGAACATCAATGGTCTTATGGGAAGGTTCAGGGGGTTACTGCTGAGCAGATGCAGCAGCTTAAGGAGGTTTTAGTGCAGAGGAAGGGGGTGTTTGCTTATAGCATGAAGGAGTTGGTTGGGTACACTGGTCCACCTGCAGAATTCCAAATGGTTCCTGGTTTCCGGTCCTTTCACAAACCTAGAGAGTACAGTCCTTTGGAGGAGAAGATTAGGGATAAGAAATTACAGCAACAGTATGAAGCTGACCTGATAGAAGAGGCTGACACTCGCTCTGATTTTGCTTCTTGCCCTACCATGCCTGCTAAAAAGGATGTAGATGGGAACTGGACTGATACTAGGCTGTGTATAGACTTCCGTGGTACTAATTCTGGTATGATTACAGATGCCAAACCCCTCCCACTACCTGAAACCATCTTCAAATCATTAAAATATTCAATTTTTTTTCCAAGGTTGACTGTATGCAATCTTTTATGCAGATACCTCTCATTAGTCATTGCCGCAAGTATTGCCGTTTTTGGTGGGGGCATAGGCTATTTCAATACAAACGGCTCCCCTATGGCATTAAAAACAGCGTTGCAATATTCCAGAGAGTTATGGAGACAGAATTAGAAAATGCAGGATTGACTCATTGCACCCAGGTTTTCGTTGATGATGTTCTTTTTCACTCTAAGACCATGGAAGAGCACATTCAGCATGTTGCAGCAGTGCTTGATGCTCTATACAAAGTTGGTTTACGTCTGCACCCTGCTAAGAGTGTGTTTGTTACTGACCGTGTGGAGTATCTTGGTCATTTGGTCACTCCCGCAGGTCTGGAGCCGCTGGCTGCAAAAGTAGCCGCCATGGCCCAGCTGCCTGTCCCTAAAAATAAGGACGAGCTGCGAAGTGCATTGGGCTTGCTTAATTACTATCGCTGCTATATTCCATCAGCCAGCACCATTGCCCAGCCACTAAATGCTTTGCTGAGAAAGCACGTTGCTTTGGAGTGGGGCCCTGACCAGCAGACTGCATTTGAGGCTCTTAAAATTGAATTGTGCACACCAGGGAAAGTGCTCCGGCAAGCTCGTGATGATAGGCCTTTCATTTTGCATACTGACTGGTCTGTTGTGGGTATTGGTGCTGTGCTGGGACAGTTGGATGATCAGGGGAATGAGTTCATGGTAGCATGCTTTTCGCGTAGCTTGAATAAGCATGAACGGCAGTATGAGGTGTGGAAAGGGGAGTTGTTAGCTGCAGTTTGGGGCATGAAATCTTTCAGGGTATATCTGCTAGGAAGGGAGTTTGAAATTTGCACTGACCACCGTCCGTTGTTGTGGCTGTTAACTGCTGACAATCCTACTGGCCAGCAGGCCAGGGTGTTGACTTTGCAGGAATTCAACTACACCATCAGGCATCGGCCTGGTGTCACTAACCAGAATGCAGATGTGCCCAGTCGCTTCCCTATGCCCACCACTGCAGATACAACTGGATCGCGTTTTGATCGTGATTCTGATCAGTACACAGGACCTCTCCCCAAGGTGGTGTTTGGTCCCATTGGCTCTGGTACACCTGTGCAGCCCTACCGTATCCAAGATGGTTCAGAAGGACCTATTACATTGGCAGTGGCCATCGCCTTCAACTTGGTGCACTCCACGGTGATCAACATGTCATCCAACGCCTTTGTCGCTACCATTGCTGATTTAGCAGTCATCACTGGAGCTCGTTATGATCGCTACGTTTACCATCTGTGTCAAGTCTCCGTCCCCTTTGATGAGGAGTGCTGCTTTTCTAAACTGGAGCTGTGGGAAACATCTGCTGTACCCTGGGCTTCTCCACCACCAGAAGGTGGTACCTCAGTTGATCGTCAACGCCAAGAAGCCCTTCGCCGTCAAGCAACAGACTGGGTCCAAAAGGCAGTGAGTGTGACAACTGGGGGGGTGCCGCACGTTTCACAACCTGGCCTCTATTTGCAGAGCATGGATGGGACCGGGGTAGGACAGACAAGGGCACTTTGCACTGCATCTGTGTCTTCCACTTTTCATACTGCTGCCTCAGAAGGGGTTGTGTTGTTTGAGCTGTTTGGGGGCATCTGTGCAGGGTTAGAAATGGTGCTTAGGAATGGCATTCGTATTCAGGCCTATGTTTATGTTGACTGTGATCCTATTTGTCAGTCAATAGCATGTCGTCGTATGCACCAGCTTATGGCTCAATACCCGCATTTACTACCAGCAACTGCTGTGGGACATGCATTCAGTAGCTTGCCTCAGGATGTCTGGAGCATTACTTCTGTGCACTTACAGATTTTGTCTGCACGTCTGCCACATCAGTGGCTAGTAGTAGGGGGGTGGGCATGTCAGGATTTGAGCCCAGCTGGTAATTGCTTAGGGTTGAATGGTGATAGGTCCAATACCTTTTTCCCTATGCTTCAGATTATTGGCACCTTGCAGCAGTTGCAACAAAAGTTGCCACCTGCATACTTGATTGAAAACACTGCTTTCCAGCATAATTGGAAAAGTACTGAGGTCAGCCAAGCTCATTTCACAGCAGTATGCAATGCAATCGGTATTCCTGTTTGTGTTGATGCTGCTCAGTTCAACAGTTATGCACACAGATTGAGGAACTACTGGACCAACTTGTGTGAATATGGGTGCTTCCAGAAGGCAGTGTCTCAAGTTGCTCGTCTTCCTAATCTGACTGTGCAAAGTGTGTTGCAGCCTGGTAGGCATGCATGCACTGTCCTTCAAGATGACCAGCCGCCATACTACGTGTGCAACCGAAGGGGAGAACTCCTGTCCGCGTGGCCTACAATTGTTGCTTACCAGCAGTCCTATGCCTTCAAGCCAGGTAAACAGGGGGCTGTTTGGGACAATAATAAGGGGGTTTGGTCTGAACCTAATGCCGATGAGTGTGAGCTTGCAATGGGTTACACTCAGGGTACTACATCAATTCCTAGCATTACAGAAGCTAAGAGGAGGGCTGTCATGGGTAGGTGCATGGACATGAATGTTATGCAGTCTATTTTGGCAATCTCTTTTGCTTGGTTCAGGCGCACACACTGGGCGGCTTCACCAACACAGGTTAAAGTTGATTTGCCTAGACAATCAGAACAGCCTGCTATGGGGGGCTCCAGGGTCTTGCATCTTGTTTGACTGTGGGCCGTACCACCCACACTGTCTATCAGTCATATGTGCGCAATTTAGTGCTTCAAGCATCAGCTGAGGTTACAGAAGTAACAGAAGGGAAGCATGTTTTGGATGTATGGGAGGATGTTCAAGTCCTTTACTATCTTAGAACAACAGTATCAACCAGGTACTAGCAACCAAGAAAGAACCAGGGTTAGAAAAAGGGCTGCTATCTATCAGCTAGCGGTAGATGGTAGGCTTTTCAGGATATTACCAGATCAGAACAAAAGAGAAGTTCCTATGCCAGAAGGCAGATTACAAATCATAACAAGTTACCATGACATGGGGCACTATGGGGTTCGAAGGACAGCTGCACTTGTTCAAACAGCTTATTGGTGGCATGGCCTGTTAGCAGATGTTGCCAACTTTGTCTCCAAGTGCCAGCTTTGCAGTAGAGTTCGTTCAAGCTTTAATGCTGTGCACCCAACATTACATCCTCTACCTATTTGTGGCATGTTCTACAGGGTTGGTGTTGACCTTGCGGGACCATTCAACAAAACCAAGCGTGGTGCAGTGTATGTAATGATTGTGATTGAGCACTACTCTAAGCATCTTGATGTCATTCCTTTGCCTAATAAAGAAGCCCATACAACTGCTGCTGCATTTTCCCAGCATGTCTTAGGCAAATATGGGGCTACTGCAGAGGTTTTGACTGACAGGGGCAGTGAATGGGCAGATGACTTTGCAGCTTTGCTTTGCAAATGTCTTATTGATCACAGACGTACTTCACCGGGGCATCCATCTACGGATGGTTTAGCAGAGAGGGCTGTGCAAACAGTAAAAAGGGCTTTGAGGAAGCTGTGTGCTGGGAAGGGGAATAAGGATGATTGGGACTTGCTGCTGCCTTGGATAGCGCTTGCTTACAATTGTTCGCCTCAGAAGAGCACAATGCTGTCGCCCTACATGATGGTGTATGCCAGGCATCCTACCATTCCTCCTGCTATCAGAGAGCGTATTAACCAACATGTATCCTTTGATGATCCTCAAGCGGCGGCTGCTGACTATGTTGCTAGGGCGCAAATTGTCCAGCGCTTGTGCATTATTGCAGGTGACAACTTGCGTATTGCTCAGCACCGTGACACACTGAGGTATGCCGCAGTACGGTCAGGCAGCTACTTGCCCAAGGTCCGACGGTTTGAGGTAGGGGATTATGTGTACCTTAGCAGGGCGCCTAACTCTACACTGGATATAAGGGCCAAGAAAGTGATACTCAGGGTATTGGAAGTGAGGCCTACAGGGGTTCTTGTCTTGCAAGGGAGGTGCGGGCGTACCATCAATGTGCACTCCACAAACTGTGCTCCTTGCCATTTGCCTGATATTGACCCTCGCATGGACTTAACATTGGCAGCTCCAGGGGAAGATGTTGCTTGTGAAGTATGCCAATCGCCTGATGATGGAGAGTACATGCTTTTATGTGATCATTGCAACAAAGGCACCCACCTTTACTGCGTTACACCACCTTATGATGCTGTGCCTGTGGGAACTTGGGTGTGCACAGATTGTATTGCTCAGGGTATCACTGCAGCTCAGGTGGAACAACAGAGAGATTCAGACCTTGTGTTGGAAGCTGCACAGCAGCATGCGGATGATTTGACGCCAGCTCAGAAGAGTGCTAAAGCGTTGGATGGAAGGCGCATTGTGAGAAGTTTCATTGATACTAACACTAACTTACCGCGTCGTTTCTGGGGTCGTTTGTCCTTTGTAGGCCCAGGCCAAGGTGATAATCTGCTTGTGACCTATGAGGATGGTGACACTGAAACATGCACAATGCGTAAAATGCGTACCAGAGGCATCAAGCTCATGCCAGCTGACTCGCAATTGCCTGAGGGTTTAGTCATACCAGATACAGTGGTAGCAGCGGTTTCCCAGCATGTGTTCACTGTACTGAGTGGAAGGATGCCTGTGTCATTACCGTCTCACTGGAATCTGCAGACCCAGCAAGGAGTAACATTAGCGCTTAATTTGCTCATGCCTGGGGAGTATGCAACTTCTCATTTAACTAAAATATCTAACTTTGTAAAGCTTCTGTATAGCACGAAAGGGGAGAAAGGGGTTTGGGTTCCCACCGCCGAAGCGGAATTGGTTGACTTTTCTACGTGTCACTCCTTCTTGGATCCCTTTTCTGGGGCAGGTTCTATTGCTGCTTTCTTTTCCTCTATGGGGTATGCTGTGTTTCAAAATGATCTTGACATTCGTTGGTCACTGGCAGAGACACATGCAGATGCTTTGCAACCAGCATTCTACCAAGCTAATCCGGCTCAGGTCATTGTGACTTCGCCTCCCTTTGGTGTGCTTGATGTTGCAGCCCCATTGCTTGCTATGGCAGCATCTGCTGTAGCTTGTATTAATGTGCCAGGGCATTACATTACTTCAGCGACTAGACCTAGACAGCAGTGGTTGCATGAACTGTGCAAGCAGGGCAGATTGCATATTCTCATGGGACTTGAGAGAGGACCAATGGGCAGGAAGTGTGCTTTCTTGCTAGTGTTTGTCACTGCCGGGATTAAAAAGCAGCAGCAACAAGCCCATTAAAAAGCAGCAGCAACAAGCCCATTCTCACAACTCACCTTTGCTCTTTCCTAATTCTGTGCTTGCTGCCTTATGGTTTGCAGACTGATCGCCATGGCTCAAGCAGCTGCAACATTGAGTGACGAGATCCGTAACTATCGCGGAGATGTGTCCCTTGGGGTGGGGCCAGAAGGCTCTGGCCGCAACTATGTTGGTGGTGACCGTGTGCAATCTGATTTGCAGCAGCATGTTGGTGAGGGAGTGGGTGGGGATGGGAGTGTGACTTCCCAGGCAGGTTCAGAAGGCCTGCCGCATGTGGGTGATAGGGAGCAAGTACCAGCAGATGGGGCAATAGTAGCAGATAGAATGCTAGCAGCCAGGTCCAAAAGGGCTCAGGCTGGGGCAGCCCTACTGCTGATGGTGGTGGATGCCAGGGATGAGCGGTTGCAGCTGTTTGAGCGAAGGTTGAAGATTGCAGTCCCTGGTCTAACTATGGAGCAGTATGCCAAGGCCGGTGTAGCATTTGAGAATGCGCAGTTGCTCAGCAAAGAACTCGTTATTGTTATAGGGGCTGTGGGGCAGGTGATAGTGCACCCATCTCGGCAAAGGCTGGGCCTTGGGGCTTAGCTTGCATGCAACATGGCCTGTGCAATCATGTGTCTGAAGGCTGCTATGGTTCTGTTGCAGAAGTTAGGGTTGATATCAAGGCTGCGGTCTGGAACAACGCATCCATCCGCCGGCACCTAGATATTACTGATCCAGGCAGTTCTGTGCGCTTGATTTTTGATTATGGTCTATATCCCTCTGTGCATACTAATATGTTCATGAGGGTGGGCAAGTTTATCGATAGGATGTATGACTATCTGACTGACGATTCCAGCCTTGTGGACTCTACCATGCAAGCTTGGTGCACCAATCAGCAGAGGCAGCTCAGCATCCTGTTGAGAGGTTACAATGCAGCCGAAGCTAGTGTACAGCAAGCTGATCTTATCCAGCTGCATGGGAGGCTGTGCCCAAACTGCCCCATCGTTGTGCAGCACCAATTCTCTTTGCGGGGTGCTGAGGCTAGGGGGCGTATGGCTTTGGCAGTAGATGTTGAGAAATGGCGGGGTATCATAAGGGGTGATGCAGCGGCTGCTGCTGCCGAGCCAGCAGAGGCCATTATAGCCCCGGCTGGACCGGCAGTGGAAGCTGTGGCAGCATCAGCAAGTGCAATAGATGTGGATGTGGCTGTTCCAGGGTTAGGGGATACCAGCGGGGTGCCAGCTTTGGGAGCAGCTGCTGGGCACCTGCCTAGCAGCAGCGTTGAGCGGCCAAGCGTGTTCAGCAGACTGGAGCTGCGCCCATCCGGGATATCACCACCAAGACCACCTCTCGGGGACCCTCCTGTCATTAACCAGACCCCACCTGAGCTCATCAGACCCTTTGGACCTAGACACAAGGAGCTGTTTGTGGCCTCTACCTTTGAGCAAAGGCAGGCTTGGATCTCAGTGCATTGTGCTATGCCGCACCTTGGGCACAAGCTGGTTGCCCAGACCCTGCGTCACCATCGTTTAAAATCAGGTGCATACAAGTGCCATGGTATGGCTCACCCAGCATTCTTAGCTGGCAGGAGATGGAAGCATTTGGCAATGCCTACCTGGGTAACTTCATCCCACAGTTTGAGGCATTGTATAAGGATGGGATCGAAGGTCTCAAGTTGCGTCCATATGGGTATGGTCAGCACAACTAGAATGCATGTGTAGTAGGTATATGAGTGGTGTTCTTGTCTTCATTTGTCATGGCCAAAAGGTTTCATTGGCTGGGAGGTATCTGGGCATCAATTCATTAGCAGGTTTTGCGAGGGGTAGTTTTCAGCTTTGGGTTGTGTGCGGTCTATGTTGAATTGCAGCACTGGTCAAAAGGCTAAACAGAGTTGCTACTTCTGACACCACCATTCCAATAGCAGTTAAATCAAAGGAGAGCTGTGCTAAGGGCAAGTGACAGCTAGGTTTAGGGTTTAGGGTTTACATCTCTGCACTTTGTATGCTCAGAAGAGAGACAAGTGTCAGCATGTGTTGGTCAGTAGGAGTGGTGTAGTTCTCTTCATTGAGCAATTACTGTTGTGTATCAGGCATTATGGGTAGTGCAATTTTGCTGTGCCATAGTGAGCCTAGTGCAGTCGGGGGTGCTATCAAAGCAATGGACAAACATGGGAGTTGGATACAGGGATACTGAGACATGGCTGCATTGGCATGACAAACGGGCTAAGGCTCCTAAGCTAGTTAGTCTACAGTCAGCCATGTTGAAATTCTTGCAGTGGGGAAGCAAGTTGCCTGTAAATGCATTGGGTTTTCAAGGGTCTGCCTGTGTTTGGACTGAGGGTTAAGGAGAGACTTTTGTGGGCTGTATTTGCAAGTAGTAGACATTTGTCTGAGGAGAGGCAGAGTGTTTATGCCCTACACAGTGTGGCAATAAATGGTTTTATGTAGGTAGGGGCATCAGGTCCTATTCTCCACCTTGTTAGCATCTTTGCTGCCAAGGTGTGGGGGGGTATTTCCTGGCCTGATGCAGCTAACTGTGGTAGCAGTATTGACTGGATATTAGCAGTTCTTAATTCAGCAAAGGTTCAGTTGGCTATATGAGTGCCTTGCAGCACTTGATGTCAGTAGTTTGAGTTGATTGGTTCCAGCAGTTAGCTGGGAATTCAGCTGGGGTTGATTAGATGCATCAGCATAGGAGTTAATCAGTGTGGGACGCTATATGGTATGACAGAGCAAACCGGCCAGGAGGGTCACGGCATGACAGCATGACGGCATGACAGAATAGAAGTTGAGTACATACCTTAGAGCAAACCGGCCAGGAGGGTCACGGCATGGCAACATGACGGCATGACAGAAGTTGAGTACCGTTAGAGCAAACCGGCCAGGAGGGTCATGTCGTGCTCGATCAGCTCTTGTGTCAATATGTCTCCAGGGGTGTGTTGTGCAGATGGCATGCATGGCTTACTCAGGTTGAAGAGGCGCTGCATGTTATCATGTAGCGAGATACGAACAGGCACAATGGTGAAGTGCAGTGTTATGTTGTGATTACCGTGTTGCATGCATCAATGGAAGCATTGTGGTCACTGCATTGCTGGTTTGAGTGAGGTTTAGGCACTGGTCGGTGATTGGCTGGTGGCCAGTGAGTAGCAGATTCCGTATCGCTTCGTGCATTCTGCTTGGGAGTCTCGCCAGTATATCTGTCGGGCTTGTGTGCACGGGCGTTGGCCCGTGCACTGCTGTTGCATACCAGACTGTAGGGTTTGGTCTTCATGCGCAGGAAGTGTGGCCCATGGAGAGAGTTGCATTGCGGAGAGGTGTATTGTAAGTTCAGTTGAGGATTGAGAGAGAGAGAGCTACGCAAGGAGGGGCGTGAGGTGCCCTCCCGCGTAAGATTAAGGGAGGGGCCCATTGGTGTAAGGATTACACTGGGCCAGCCTACCATAGGATAGTTACATCCGTGGGTGGGCTTCCGCCCACCCGCCTTTGTTAGCTTACTTTCTTGTAGTTCCTCCTGTGCCATTGAGGCTCTTTGGGCTTTTCCAGTTTTCTTTTTGTTGTGTATATGCTGTGTAAGGACTTAACTGCTGCAGTATGTACTTCTGAAATGCATTGCTTTAGAGCTTGCCCTTTGATACCGAGGGCTTGCAGATTCATGGTGGTACTGTTGTATATGGTGCCTGCAACTCCGACAAGCAAGGGATAGTACCATACTTTGGCAGTGGGGTCTATGTCTTTGATTTTGTCAATGAGTACTTGGTGTTGATAATCAGCTTTGCTTTGCTGGCCTGTTGGGTCTGAATCCCTGCAGATCTTGACCTCTATTATCCAGTACTCTGCTGGGTTGCTTCCAATCTTGGGTTTGTAGAGCATACCATCAGGGCGCTTATCGGTGGTGCCTTGTGCTTGTTGCACTGCCTCCTTTAGGCCCCTTGGAAGGAGCTCCCACGGGATGTTTCTAGACTGGTGGGCCATGATGCCGTCTTCTGCACAATTTTCAGTTGATCCAAGGTCCATTTGAATGACAAATGCTCCTTTGCGTCCCCTTAACACTCTTGTCATGATTAGTCGGCCGACCTTGTTATGCCTGTTGATGTACATTCTTTTCAAAGCTGGGCATCCTGAGGCTGTGTGGTGTCCGCCATCCTCGTCACCGCACAGGAGACATTTGCTACTAGGTGCATGTCCACACCTATAGGCCATCTTCCTTGTCCACATGGTCCCGTACCGGTAGCGCAAAGCGGTTTTTCGTTCTGCATACTTGATTTTTCCTGAGGTCATGTACTCGTTGCTAGCAGGCAGGTCCAGTCTTTCCTCAATCCTTTTAAAAGCCTCGAAATAACAGGTAGCTCTGTTTGCCATCCCAAAGCGACTCTTTTGGTGGCAGTAATGACGTACCGAGTCGTGAAGGTCTGTCAAAGGGTTCACCCGCTTGAAACGGTCAATCAACGTGCGCTGCCCATTGGTCAGTGACCAACGATTGTTCCATTGGGTCTTGTACGGCCAATATTGGGTCAACCTGTTGTTACTAGGACTTTCGTACTTCTCACATTCCTCATAGTCGGAGGTGTCCCCTGTCGCAGCCGCCTTAGCGATTGCGTCCGCTTTTTCATTACCGATTATGGAAGCATGGCCCTTGACCTTGTGAAGGGTTGTCCTCATTCCCCTGTTGACGATCTCGGTTACTATCTCTTTAATAAGCTCACAGTGCTGGTGATTTAGGAGATCTTGTGGGCGTCTCAGCATCTTTTTGATTTGGTACATTGAGCTGAGGCTGTCGGTGGCTATCATGTGGGCTCCATGCCTCAGCGCAGCAAGGATACCAACTAGTTCTGCTCTGTTCATGGTGTTCTGGGGATGGCTGTCGCCTGCAGGGACAATTGGAACCCCACGTTCATCGTCCTCATTGGCGGCTTGTGGGGGGAAGTACACTCCTGCCCCAATGCCTCGGGCATCACACTCTGCATCTATTGGTGATGCTTTGTGGCTTGTTTGCTTGTAGCTACCATCTGTGTAGACATAGTTTTTCCAATTGTACCGGAGGGGTGGGGCTGTTGGTAGGGCAGTGGCTAATTGCGTTTCCAGGTCATCCAGTGTAGTGCTGGCGTCAACCATGGCTGGAGGGTCTTGACTGGTGGCAGAATCGTCCCGGAGGGACTCAGAGCCGTTTGTTTGTTTGGGGTAACCCATTTTGCTGAGCTGTTTTGGCGTCAGCAATGTTGGCTGATGAGATGTGCTGGGCGGGGCATTGCTGCTTGGGGGGTTGTAGTACATGCTGATGTCTTGTATCTCTTTGTCGTCCGGCAGGGACTGATTAATGGCATCCTGCAGCGTTTGCAGAAACCTGGTCATGTAGCCGCTCTCCCAGTAACGGAGGTGGGCCTCAAAACCCTTTGCGTTGCCTGTGACAATGATATTTACGTCCCATCTAGGGTTTCCTGCATTCATGTCGCCCCGTTCCCAAGTTGTGGGTTTCTGGAACCTGAAGTGTTTTCGGGGTATTTGTAGGAGATGCATGCAGTTTTCTGGGAAGTGTTGTAGCCATGCAAGGTAGGCAGTTCTGTTTGCATCGGACCAGGCAGGCAGGATATGTATGCCAAAGACAGGGGCTGTTGTGTTACGGGCCGCTGCTATGGCAGTAGCCATGTTCTTATTCAGGTCTTCGTCCTCATACTCTGGGTTGTGCACGCTTCCGCCGGTCCACCTATATCTGTAGCTATCCCATTTTGCCCCAAAGATTTGGTCCCTTTTGTGGGCGCTCCAGTACATCGTAAATGTTGGGTTGTAATTGAGTGGGCTTGCGAATCTCTCTTTTGTTATGTCTGTGAGCTGCCTGAGAGCCTCATACACCTCAGGGGGAGTGGCCCAGTGGTTCTTTATTTGGACCTTCCTAATGGCTTTGTGATCTTTGATCTGTGCTCCATCTCTGTACCTGCACATGAGGGCATACAGTTCTTGGGGAAAGGTACATGCCTTCAACTTCCGCATAACCTTTGGTTTGTGGCGAGTGCTGTGGCAGTACTGTTGGTACAGTATTGCTGTCCTTTCAGGGGTGAGGGTGTAGCGACATTTGCCATCTGGTGTGTATATGCAGGCGAGCGTTTTTATCCACAGTTGTCCATCTATGCACATCTCTAATTCTCTAATATAGACTTCGTGTCTTCCTGTGGGGTGGATATCAGCATGGGGGTTCATTGGTGATGTGTCCATGTCGAAAATGTTGCTGTACTGCTGTCCAATGTTGATGTTGTATCTTTGAGGGTGATCGGGGTAGTAGTCGCCTTGTTGCTGCAGTGCCGATAACCCTTGCTGAGCTTGAGCCAGCTCGCCAAGTGCAGGAGTTGCCGGGGACCGGTCATTTGCTGCTGCTGCCTGTTGCAACCGGTAAGCAGCAATCATCTCAGCAACAACTGGATTATGTGCGATGAGGTCGCTCTCACTTTCTCGACTGGGCTTCCAATGGACGTTGTAGTGCCTTATATCAAGAGGGAGGCCTTTAGTGGCATACTGATCCCTGTTACATTCAATGCAGGTCCAGCCTGTCGTGACATCCTCGTCCAATATGTCCCCTGCAGGGCGATGGGTTAGCGGGAGACAATCAATATGATATCGTCTGCTACATATGCTGCAATGTGCTAGGGTTGTACGTGCAGGGATTCGTCGTGCTGGCAGGTGGGCGTTAGGACAGCAGCATTCAGTCGGGAGGTTTGGTGTGTTGCAGACTTCATGATGGGTCATTGGCTGTAGAGCGTGCTCTGGAGCATCATCAATGTGATAGCCCTTTTGCTTAGCCAGTTCCACCACCCATCCTTGCATAACTGTTGGGGCCCATCGCACAATGACCTGGTTCTGTGTTGCTACTTTCTTTCTCTTTTGCCCTCGTCCGGTGTGGCGTGCCGCCACTGCCAGACCTTCTATACCTTCTACTTGGTCCTGCCCTTCTGCAAAGTTGTTGTATAATTGCTCGCGCATATCTTTGAAGGGCTGTCTTTTCTCATCTTTGATTCGCTGGTAAACGTGATAGCCTGTTTCTATTCGGTACACCAGTGGGGCTGTGATGTCTGTTGCAGTCTGGCGCACA
Organism: Pseudopediastrum boryanum; assembly: GCA_963556185.1. Taxonomy (NCBI): domain Eukaryota; kingdom Viridiplantae; phylum Chlorophyta; class Chlorophyceae; order Sphaeropleales; family Hydrodictyaceae; genus Pseudopediastrum; species Pseudopediastrum boryanum. The sequence continues at coordinate 1,864,362 of OY744494.1, forward strand.
CTGCTGCTTTTAGTGTGGCCTCTTGGTGGTGCGCTGAGTGAGGACAGGTAAGCCTGTATCTCTGTCAGGGCTTGCTCTGTGCTTGGGGCATGTGTCTGTGCAGCCCACAATGCTGGGAGAGGTGCATTGCGTATGTCTATGTCATCGATGATGTTGTGGAACTTCAGCAGCCTTGCATACTCCGGATGGATTGTTGGACCATGTCCTGCTTGCACAGGTGGCCTGCTGCAGTAGGTTTCTTTTGTTATGCCTGGCGGGAGAGTGAGCATGTATGCAATACGTTTAAAAGCGGTCAGCGTCCTAGCGGTGATATCCTTGTCCAGTTTCAACATGAGCTGTCCTGTTGTAAGGACAGTTCTACCTGTGGAAGACATAATGTCCTGAAGTCGGTGCATACCTACTTGTCTGAGTTGGTGAAGGTCAGCTAGGAGGAGGTCTGGTGGTTGGGGGCTTGCAAGTGCCTGCATGTTCTGCAGGTCTTGCAAGAATGGGCTGGTATCGGGTAGTTCTGTTGGGCCAAGTCCCTGCTTTTTGAGCTCGACATCTATGCTTGCGCATGCAATCACCTGCCTCAGCCTCAGGCTGTGGTGTGTTAGGACAGGGCGAGCCATTGCTGTCAGTTTGTCCAGGCAGCTGCCATCTGTCTGCAGGCGTGTACGGCTGAGCTCTCCCACTGGTCCGGGGTCATTGAGAGCCTCTGTCAACCGCTATATTTGTACAGTATTGTACTCTGCTAGTAGGGAGGGGCACCCTAGACCGCCTTTACTGACGTCTTCATGTGCTACTGCCGTGGCAGTACTGTTGGGAAGACCATATGCTTCTTTGGCTGCCCTACAGAGGGGGCTGTCTAACGCTTTGAGCTGAGCTTTGGTGTAAGGGGCCACACAGAATGCATACCGAATTTTTGTCCGTATGCATGTATTCAGGGTGCGCATCTTTTGGGAGGTTGTAGCGTATGAGTGCTTCATGTTGTGACACATGTCTCGAATGGTATCCCTGGTCAGTTGATATTGGGCTGACCAGTCAAGGTGCATGGTGAATTGCAGGCCCAGGTAACGGAACGGTTTTCGTGGGTCGTGGAGTGTTGCAGGGGACCGTTGGACCTTCACATCAGTTAGGCTACGCTGGAGCTTCTCCAGATTAAAAGGGTCTTTGGTGTCAGCCCCATATCTGGCACCTGTGAGGAGGGTCTTTGTGTTGTTTATTTTTAGGTGTCCCCAGTCAGCATACAGGGTGACCTTGTCAGCTTGGCTGGTTAAATCCCCAATGCATGAACATATCAGGTTCAGGTCATCCGCATATGTGACATCTGGGATCTGCTGTTTCAGTTTGAAAAGCGTATCACGGTTGTTGTATGCACCTGGGATGTATCCTCTGGCACCTACCCTTAGCCAGCGTAGCAGGGGCTCCAGATATAAGATGAACAGAAACGGTGAGAGGCTGTCACCTTGAGTTGTCCCTCTGTCCATGGGCATTGGTTCGGTATTCCCGAATGGGGTTGTAAATGCTGTTGTTGCACCCGTGTACAGGTCTTTGACCACCTCTGTGGCATCTGTCGGGAAACCCAGGTCATACATGATTTGCAGCAGCTTGTCATGGTCAATTGTGTCAAAAGCCTCGGAAAAGTCAACCATAAGGAGATAGATGTCTTTCCGGGTCAGTTTGGCATCCTCAAGCAAGAGGGTGAACAGCTCCAGCTGGTCCATGCAGGTTCGTTTGTTTCTGAACCCACCCTGGGTGTAGCTCAGAATGTTGTGTCTTTCGGCATAGTCAGCAAGGACCCATGTGATCATTCTGGTCCATAGTTTGTATATTGTCATCTCTAGGCCAATGCGTCTGTAGAATTGCAGTTTGAGGGGTGTGCCTTTGTTTTTGAACAGGAGCACTGTGGTGCTCTCTTTCCATGCTTTCGGGGTGTAGCCTGTTGCCCACATCAATTGGATGTAACCGTGTAGGAGGTCTTGTCCTTGGGGAGGCAGCATGTTCAGCATCTCATTTGTTATTTGGTCGGGTCCCGGGGCCTTGCCGCGAGCCAGGGATTTGAGGCAGGCCTGAAAAGCTTGCTGGTCCCTTATTTCATTGTGCAGCCATCGTCGTGGAGCAGCACCGCTAGTGATGGCTGTGTTCAGGTCAAAGGTATCTGGGGCGTTGGGTTGTAGCCAGGGATATGACCTTGCTTGCTCTGATGGATGGTACAGTCCAGTTTTGCTACCAGCACCTGCTGCTGGCATCAGCTTGGGCGTATAATATGTTGTGATGGCTTCCATGACTCCCTTTGGGTCTGTAACTACCTTATCTTCTCCAGTTTTAATTGCTCTAAGCTGCATGCTGTTGCGCCCCTTGAATTGGCCAGTAATCATTTGGTTGCCTATCTTCTGCCTTTGGTCATACAGTGCCTGCCTTTTGGCAATGGCATTTTGCTTGCGTTTTGTTTGGTGCTCACTGTCAAGGACCCGTAGTTCCTTGCGGATTTTGGTTTTAATCTGTTTGAGAGAGTCTTTGAGGGGTTGAGGAGAACTGCCGCTGCGCACATCTGTTCTGTTCAGTGCTTCAACTGCTTTGCACACTTCTGCGGGCAGCTGTGCTTCCTCCACATTCTCTTGTCTCAGGGCGTGGACTACCTTCTTGCGTAGCTTAATCAGGCCATCGCGTTGGAGTGACACAAGTCTGGGCCGATAGTGGTGTCCTGTTGGATTTGTCATGGTGGTTGGACCTTCTGCTAGCATGGTGTCCCGAGTCTGCAGCAGCAGGTCAGCCATCTGGGTGTTCAGCTCTTCCATAAGCTCCCGTTGAGCGGCAGGGTCAGGATTGAGAGAAGAGCAGTCGGAGTCCAGTTCGGAAGCCCTTAGCAGTCCATGGCGCAAGCTGATTGCACTGGCGACAGAGTCAGTGGCAGTCTAGATAGCTCGCGACTCATTAGTGCACGGGCCCTACCTCAGCAGTAGGGCTTTCGGAGAGAGAAATCAGGCAGTTTAGTCGAGGCGCAGCAGCATCCACAGGCTTCCATCTAGCAGGCGCCACTACAGTGGCAGTTTGCGCAGCAGCACAGGCTGCCAGTTGAGGCCTACGTGGTGGAGAAGCTACCGCCGGAGCTGGACCAGGAACTTTTGTGTGAAGTGTTTTCTGGTACGTGTTCGATTTCGACAGCCCTACCCTAGGGTGTGCTATCGCTCATCGCATTGAGGCAGCAGCACTCGTCGAATGCTCTAGTCTGCTTTTCCTGCGCAGCTTGTCGCTTTGGACCTTTCCTCGTGCTTGCATCCCTTGTTGCAGTTCGCAACCCAGCTTCGCTTTGGTTTGTTAGCATGGCCTGATCAACTATGCAGCAAATTGAGCACCGTGGCATCAGCTTTCTCATGATTTCATCATGCTTGTGCTAGAGGTTTATACCTGGCAAGGAAGCTACAGTCGTGGGTCTGGGGGGGTACTAGTGCAGTAGCAGGTTTTCAGGGTAACATGTTGTCAAGGGGATGGTAGGCTGGGGGGGTAACACTGACCAGTCGCACGAGTACAAGAGTCCGCAGGTACCAGCAGCATTCAGTAGTCCAGCAGGAAGCTTTCAGACCCCTTTGCAGCAATATCGTACGCCAGTTTCAGCTTTCGGCAGTTCGTCTGCAGCTCAGCAAGCTGGAGATCGTTCATCAGCAGCAGAATCGGGGTATTACAGGCAGCGAGACCCTCGAAGGGAGACACAGTGGGGCTTTTCGCCGTACAGGCCCTCAACCACTAGCGCTTCTCCCTCTCTTTCTCTAGGGCAGGGGCACTCTCTTCAACGTTCATCCAGCTTCTCTCCTCTGCCCTGGAGGTTACCCTTCTCTTCCCCTCCTTCAGCAGCAAGCAGCTGCGGCAGTGAGTTGGAGGCAGCAGAGGCAGAGTCAGAAGCAGCATATAGGCCTTCGTCGGGCGTTGCATATCTTGGAGATTGTGAATCATACCAGATGAGTGCAGAACAGTCAGCTTCGTTCTGCAATGATCAGTATGAGCGGAAACCGTTCAGCGGCAAGCATGGGGATTCCGCACAGCAGTATCTACAGTGGACTAGGAGCAAGTTCATTTACGAGGTTTCCCATCACTATGGTGACCCACCTTTGGCTACCCTGGCCAACATCTGGGAGCGCAGCTTAGACCGGAATGGGCCGGGCTTCAAGATCTACAGCGGGATTCGTAAGGTTCTCACTCCAGTCAGGGAGTTGGCCTACTTTGCGACGTTCGGTGACCGCAGTGCGTACCTAGATCCTGAACTCAGCAGAACCGTGCTGCAGGATTGTACTGATGCTGTTCGTCGCAAGGAGTACTTCGATCAGGAGATGGAGAAGCTGATCTTTCGGGATGGTCAGCCCAGCCTGTTCATGGTGGATAAGAATCGTAGGCAGCTGCTGCCAGTATCAGCTCAGCAAGCAGCAGCTTTGGCAGGGTCGTCTAGTTCAGCTGCTACGGATACAGTCAGCAAGCTGCTGCAGCAGGAGATGAATGCCAAGTTGGAGGAGTTAGAGCAGCGTGGGGCTAATAAGCCTTTTACGCCTCCCACTTCAGCTACAAACCTGCGAGCAGGCAGCAGTTAATGCTGTTGCTCTGAAGCAGCAGTATGCAGAAGAGCACCCAGATGTCGTTGCTGCAGTCGAGGCCTCAGCCAGCACAGCAGCAGCTACAGCAGAGAGTGCAGCTGAGCAGTCAGAGGAGCAGAAAGGCATGCAGAAGTTGATGAAGCAGTATTGCAACTTGGTCAACCAAGCTGCAGATGCTGAGACCAAGTGGCAGGAGGAACTTTACAGTCAGCAGCTGTGGCAGACGGTGCACTCTCATGAGGCTCGCACCAAGGAGCTGCGAGAGTCGATAGTTGAGCTGCAGTCTCAGATAGGCAGCTCGACTGGACAGCAACCAGCAGCAGCAGCAGCCGGTGTCTCGACGGCACCACCATCAGCATTGGTTCAGGCCTATCACCATGAGGAGCTTGACATGCCCTTGACTCCTGCCATGCTGTTTTTCCAGATCGTGCACATAGCGCTAGAAGTCAACTTTGTGCTTGTCGACATCTTGCACGAAGGGGACTTCGCCAATGCACATCAGGGGGATCGGTCTTTAACTGAGTGGGGTGCTTACGTCGTTGGCCAGGCTGGGCGGCATCCGGATATGAAGGAGAGTGCGATTAACGAGATCTACCTTCGCCGGTTGAGTGATCCCAAGACGACAGACAATGTCCTCAAGTATCTTGAGGTTCACACCATGATCCTGAGGGATATGAAGCTTGAGGCGCTGGTGAAGCTCACTACTGGTATGGTTAATGCAGAGGTGACAGGGCATGCGGAGGTAGTTAAGAACCACATCGCGGAGCCCAAGCAGGTTGAAGAATCAGCTAGGCGTTTGGAGCAGTTGCAGGTGCTCTTGGGTAATGCCTCAAAGGCAAGCAGTAGCAACAGCAGCAAGTTGGGTACCGGTGCTAAGGATACGAGAGCAGCGTTGGAGGTCAGTAAACAGCGGACGGCAGGAGAGTGCCGCACAGCCCCTCAGTTGCGGCTCTTCTGTACTTCCCAGTGTATGGTGCATCCCAATGGCAACCATACTAACGGTAATTGCAGGCAGCAACGAGGTGATATAAATAACAGAGCTGCAGGCTTCAAGCTGCAGCTGGGGTTTAAGGGAGAGCTAGTACAGCAGGGGCCACAGCCAGCTGCCATGCCAGTGATGGTCGCTACCACACCTATGCCGCTTTTCACAGGGCAACCTAGTGTGTACCAGCAGACTTGGCAGCCGCAGTATACTGGATATTATCCTGGAGCGGTGGCAGCAGCAGCAGCTGCAGCAGGCGGCAGGCCGTTCACTCCTCGTGTACAGCCTAGCAATCCACCACCGGGGTTAAATCCTACAGGGGCTCCTAGGGGTGGGGGCGTTCCAACGGGGCGTGAGGGGCTGCCTTGGCCCGCAAAGCCAAAGACACGCTGTGAGGTGTGTGGCTATGGCAAAGGGCATCATCCCTATGCGTGCTTTACTGCCCGGCCGGACTGTGCATATCCGAGCTACAGGCCTCCTGGTGAAGGGTCTGCAAGGCACATCTGGGAGCTGTACGCGGAGAATGTGCGGAGGTATGGGCCGAAGAGCAGCAAATGGCAGCAGTGGCTGGCGCAGGTGGGGTCCCAGGTAATGGCACCAGAGATCTGCCAGCAGTGGGTGCAGGGCAATGAGGAGACAGCCAAGCGGATGCAGGAGCAGGTAGCATTAGCTATGGAGCAGTGGGCGGAGTTTCCGTGTGCCGTGGCTCTGGAGGGTCTTCCCTTAGACCATGAAGCCATTAGGTACTATAGTGAGCAGTGCAGCAAAGGTATACAGCCTTTGCTGTTTGATAACAGCATCCCTGAGCAACTGCTGATTACTGGAGCTTCAGGGAACGTAGCAGTAGCAGGAGAGCAGCAGTTTGGGGGGGTCGCATCAGCATCAGAATCAGCATCAGAATCAGCATCAGCATCAGCATCGTCGGCAGACGTAGCAGTAGTGCCTCAGGGTGCTACTGCAGCAGCGGGAGAGATAGAGGAGCAGTGCTTTGCATTGCCGAGGAGCTTCCTTCAGACTGAGCAGCAGCCTGTAGAAGTTGCTCCTCCGCCTGTGGCTCAGACTCCTGTGTCACAAGGACGGCAGCCTGCAGGGGACCAGCAACCAGTTGCTGTGCCTCCTGCGCCTTCAGCAGCAGGCAATTCTGCTGCTAGTATAGACCCTGTGGAGACGATGAAGCATGTTCGCAGGGCGCAGCGGGCATTAGGGGAGATTAGCAAGAGTATGACATCAGCAATAAAAGCAGCTGCAGCAGGTACAGCATCTAGTGCTGTGCAACAAGCAGCAGCTACAGTAAGCAGCCTACCCTCCGTTCTTCAGCAGCAAGAGGCAGCCAAGGCATCTGAGGAGTGGTTCAGCGGGATCTTTGGGAGACGGATGGGTTCGAGGCCACAGATGGAGGAGAAGCAAGCAGCCCTTTTAGCAAGTGCGGCTCTCTCTGACCCGCTTGCAAGGAAGGTGCGGTTTGCGGATGAGCTGGATCAAAGGCGGTTTTCAGAGAGGCAGCAGCAGCGGTGGGAAGCAGAAGCAGCAGCACATGGTACGCAGGAGGAGCGACATTCTGAGTGGGCAAGGGAGCTGGAACAGTTGCTGCAGCAAGCAGGGTTTGATGCGAGCAATAGGGAGAAGGCAGCAGCAGCGGTTTACCACATACTGCAGCAGAACAGGGACGGGAAGCAGTTCACCCTGGACTGCATGGTGAACAGCTCCCCACAGACCGGCTTTACCTTGCTGCTTCGCAATGGCAGCAAGCATATGCTTCTGAAGGTATGTTGGGATACAGGGGCTACCATCTGCATTGTAGATGCAGCTACGGCTAGGGAGATGGGGTGGAAGTACTACCCATCCTCCATCAGCTTGGTATTGGCAGATTCAGCTAAGGGCAGAGTAGTGGGGATAACAGAGCTTGCTTGGGGGATACTGGCAGCTGGGACGCCTTTTGAGACTCGTGTTCTCGTTCAGGCTCTGGTGATGGAGAACGTCGGCCGGCTGTTCATGCTGCTTTGCGGCAAGGACATTTCCCATGAGCTCGATGCTCATGTCAACAGCAGGGAGCAGCAACTCAGCTATCGGGCAGCCAATGGTCAAAGGCATCTATTGCCTCTACGTTGCTGGCAGCCACAGGCAAGGGAGCATGCAGTCGTAGCTCAGCTGTTAGATGTCAAGCAAGCTCTGCAGGTAGCAGCTGTTCATGAGGAGCTGCTGTGTGTGGGGTTAGCAAGATTAGAAGCAGTCACCAGCAGCGGGGGTAGCCTGGGTGCGGTTGGCAGTAGCAGCGGGGCCGGGGAGCATCAGCAGGCCTCTCAGGTGTCCGGCTATGAGTCAGACTCTCTTGATAGTGACTACAGCAGCAGCAGCACTTCAGAGAATGGTGCTGTTTGTCATGTGATGCCTTCTGTGCCCAGCAGCGCTTCCGTATCATCGCTCAGCAGTTTCTCTTACGGCCTTGGAGCCGTCACCGCTACAGTTGATGCGTTGGTGCTGCCTGACAGGTGGTCACCCCAGGCACCTTGTTGCATACATGGTGGTGCAGCATTTGGAGTGCCAGCTTTGCATTGCAATGCTGCTTGCAAGCTTCAGGCGGGGATGCAGCAGCAGTGTGCAGAGGCACACTATGCTAGGGTGTTTGCTGTCACAGGGTCATTGAGTGGCCTTGACAGGCATTACAGGCTTTACAGCAGCACTTATCAGTTGGTTCGGCAGGGAATACAGCAGGGGGATCCGCAGGTCGAGCAGCAGAACAGCGTGAGGTATTCGGAGCAGCTGCTGCAATCGTATACAGACTTCCTGCTGCATCAGCAGTACTTGGGGCAGGTGGCTCCTAGTCCGTTGCGGCAAATTGATCTGCGCTCGCAGCAGGAGGGTAAGGTGGATTTCCGAGCACTTAATGAAGCAGTCTTACCACCCACCCAGTCTTATGGAGTAGCAGCAGCACTAGCTATGATGCCATCAGGTGGTGCTGCTGCTAGATTTTCAAAGTTCGAGGGTTTTGCAGTAGGGGATACAGGTGGTAGCAGTGGTAGCGGTGAGGTGAGCGATGCATCTGATACAGAAGCAGCAGAAGCAGCAGTACATGCTGCAACAGCAGCAGCAGTACACAAGCTTGCTGCTGCTGTGGCCAGGTGTAAGCCACCCTGGTTCTTTGGCTGGGTTGCATGGGGTAGTCAGCTCGCAGTACTACTGCTTATGGTGGTCTTGCAGGGTATGTGGGGAATGGCAGAAGTGTTCTTCATACTGCCTCTCAGCATTGCGGAGTGGGTTGTTATACAGTGCCAGCCTACTTGGGGTAGGGTGAGTGGTTGGTGGCAGGGTCTGTTACAGCCAGTGCCGCCTGTGTCGCCACCCGCATCTCCACGAGTAGCAGCACGTAGCAGGAAACAGGGTAGTACCCCCTGGTATGTGGGCTTGAGGAATCGGGTGTCTCTGGGCAAGCCACCTACCAATTCTCAGCTGCGGCAGTATAGGCGGTTTGATAAGGCAGAGGAGCAGAGGGAAGAAAAGCAGTGCAAGCACACAGCAGCAGTGATCACCACTAACACCAGCTGCTGGGCATTATTGCTCAGCGTGCTGATATTGCTGCTGTTGTGGTCAGTTCCAGCGGTTGGCACAAGGGAAGCAATGAGGACCTTCAATGACTTTACTAGCAACCTCGCCTTGTGGGAAGTTTCTCACTTGGCGGGGTGGAGGTTTCTCGGCTGCGGCTCATCATGCTGATTTGCAGCGTATGGCGGACAGGGTGCTTAAATCAGAGGCAGCCCCTGCAGCTTATGCTGCTACTCATACAGCAGCCACTAGCACCGCCACAGTAGCAGCGGCAGCGTCTGAGTCTTTTCCTCAGTATCCTGGGTCCGTAGATCCTTTGCAGCTTGATGATCTTCTGCTAGATGGTAAGCAGTTCCACCCGCTTAAAGACATCTACGTCAAGGATGAGGAGCATGGATGGTCTTATGGGCGCCATCCTGAAGTTAATGAAGAGCAGCTGTCCCGCATGAAGCAGATGCTGTTACAGCAGAAAGCAGCATTCGCATACAGCTTGAGGGATTTACCGGGGTATAATGGGGAAGAGGTTGCTTTTGAGTTGACGCACGGCAACCCGATAATTACGCCACCACGACGCTACAGCCAGTTAGAGCAGGAAATACAGGATGAGAAGTGTAAAGAGCTTCTTGACGCGGGTTTTATCGAGTTGGCAAATCCGCACAATCGCTATGCCAGTGCGTGCACCATGCCCGCTAAGAAAGACGAGCACGGACAGTGGGTTGAGAGGCGCTTCTGTATAGATTATAGGCAGATCAACACAGCTTGTAGGACACAGAATTACGGCTTAGACACGCCTGAGACACTGTTCCAGCGCGTTGAGGGCTGTAAGTTCTTCACAGCACTGGATGTTAGGGCAGCCTTCCATCAGGCCAAGCTGTCAGCTGCTCCAGGATCAGCCGGAGCAGCTGCCGGCGCTCTCGCTACAGCTAAGGCTGTAACAGCCTTTTACTGGCGGAAGGAATTATATGTCTTCAATCGGCTGCCGTTTGGCTGGAAGAACAGCACCGCCGTGTTTCAGAGGATCATGGATAAGGTTTTAGGGGAGGCAGGACTTAGCCACTGCGCACAAGCTTTTGTCGATGACGTTTTGATCGCTTCGCCCGACTTTGAGACGCATCTGAAGGATGTGCAAGCAGTTCTGGCAGCTCTTCACGCAGCAGGGTTACGCGCGCATCCCGGCAAGAGTGTTTTCTGTGCAGATAAGGTAGAGTACTTAGGCCATGTTATCACGCCTAGTGGTATTGAGCCGCAAGCAGCTAAGGTAGCAGCCATGGCTAATCTTCTAGCGCCATCTAACGTGCAGCAGCTCCAGAGTGTCCTTGGCTTGCTCAACTGTTATCGCTGCTATATTCAGCGGTTTAGTGCGACTGCCAAGCCCTTACATAAGCTTCTGCAGAAGGATGAGCCTTTTGTGTGGGGTGATGATCAGCAGCAGGCTTTCGATGTGCTAAAGGCTCAGCTTTGTACAGAAGGGTTGGTCTTACGGAGGGCGGATCCGCAGCGGGGGTTTATTCTGCACACCGATTGGTCCCAGCTTGGCCTAGGCGCAGTGCTGGCTCAGCTGGATGATGACGGCAACGAGCATATGGTTGCCTGTGCTAGCAGAAGCCTGAATGTTCACGAGCGGAATTATACGCCATGGAAGGGTGAGTTGCTTGCAGTGGTATGGGGGGTGAAGATGTTTAGGCCTTGGCTGCATGGGCGTCACTTCGAGATCGTGACTGACCATCAGCCCCTGCTTTGGCTCCTGCAGCAGCCCAACCCGGTAGGACAGCATGCTCGCTGGGTCTTGGCGCTGCAGGAGTATGAGTTTCATGTTAGGCATCGTCCCGGGATTACGCATATCAACGCAGATGTGCTGAGCAGATCTCCTCTGCCCTCCTCTGTCGATGGCACTGGCGCTCGCTTAGATGAGGACACAGATCCTGTCACGTGTCCAATTCCTAAGGTCGTTTTCGGCCCTGTCGGCACAGGCACAGCAGAGCATCTTCCAGAAGATCAGCTTCCCAGGGAGCTTCCTCCAGAGCAGCAGCAAGTTCGTCGTTCAGCAGCATCTCGTGCTGCTCACACAGCAGATGGGGCATCGTCTAGCAGTGTAGATCAGGGCAGTAGCAGTTCTCCTTTCCATTCAGCAGCAGCTCCCTCAGTGGGTCCAGCCTCAGCAGCTGCTCAACTGGGGCGTAAGAAAGGTAAGAAGAAGCGCAGTAAATCCGCTTCTCTGCCTAAGCTCTCGTATGCTGTTCCTACATTACCAGCACTGTCTGAGGAGGGTATGCTTGAGCACCATGAGTTAGCTTCAGCAGCGGTTACAGTGCAGCTTGTAGAGCTGCAAGTGACTGCTACTTATGCTCAGGCGTTATACTTGCAGCGGCAGCTCGTTTGTACCGGGGTGAATTGTTTAGCAGAGTACAGTTGTAGCAGTATTGAACCGTGGGAGCTGCCGTATTCACAGCTTCCTGATCCTTTGCAGTCCCAGGGTGTTGACCTATGGGCTTTAGAACAGCACCAGCAGCTTCGCAGTAAGGCTACACGTTGGGTTGCTACAGTCGCAGCTACGCCTTCGGCTGGTACGGCCAGCTATAGTCCTGCTCCAGCTCGCAGTGCATCGCAGCTTAACATCAGCTCAGTCAGCAGCAGCTTCTTTGCTGCTGCATCCTCAGGTTTGGTGGTATATGAACCATTCGGTGGGTTATGTGCAGGGTTAGAAATGGTTCTGAGAAATGGGTACAGGGTGCATACATATCTATATTCTGATATAGATCCTATTGCTAGGAAGGTAGCACAGCATCGGCTCGGGCTCCTGCAGGCACGTTATCCTTCCTTACTTCCAGCCTCTGCACTGGAGCATACCTTCAGTGCGCTGCCTCAGGATGTGTGGGAGGCTTCTGACGCTCAGCTAGCAGCTCTCTCCTCTCGCTTCCCTCGGCAGTGGCTGGTAGTGGGGGGGTGGGAATGTCAGGATCTCTCGCCTGCAGGAGGTTGCAAAGGGTTAGCAGGCCCTCGAAGCAGCACGTTGGTACCGCTCATGCAGATACTAGCAGCCTTGCAGCGACATCAAAAGCAGCTACCTCCTGCTTACTTGGTGGAAAACACAGCAATGCAGCATAATTTTCGGAGTGAAGAGATTCGTACGTCGCAGTATCGTGTCATTTGCATGGCGCTTGGTGAGCCAGTGTGCATTGATGCTGCTAGATTTGACAGTCTGGCACATCGGGTGCGCAACTACTGGACCAACCTGTGCAGTCAGCAACAGTTGCAAGCAGCAGTACAGCAAGTGCAGCGCACCCCTGGCCTTCGAGTTGAAGCTGCTATTGACCCCAGCAGTGGAAGGCAACCAGCAGCTGTGCAATGGTCAGATCAAGCTAGGGGTGGCAGATATCCAGTCAACAGGATGGGTGAGCCTTTGTCAGCATGGCCCACCTTCGTGGCTTATCCGGGGTCTAGGGCGTTTCGGGAAGGGAGGCAAGGGATGGTGTATGATGCAGCAGCGGGCGGGGAGGTTGAACCAGCAGCAGGGGAGCGGGAGAAGGCTATGGGTTATATAGAAGGGGATACAGAGGCTCCTGGGGTATCGGAACAACAGCGCAGAGCAGTTCTCGGTCGTTGCATCGATGCTAATGTTATGCAGTCAATCTTGGCTATTGCTGCAGCATGGCATCGGCAGCAGCAATGGCAAGCAGGCAGAGCTCACGCTTGCACTGTCTGTGTTGAAGATGATCAAGGCCAATCAGCAGCGGGTGCTATCGGTTGCTCAGGAACAGCAGCACTTGCTCTTATGTGTGAAGCAGAACTAGAGCTGCAGGAACCCCATGTAGGGCAGTACCTAGCAACTCTGGCAGTGGCAGCTGTTGTAAATGCTGCAGAGAAGGGCTCTCCCGACATCTGGGATGATGAGCCTACTTTGCAGTATCTCAGGGAACAGCAGCAGCAACCGCAGTCGTCAGCAGCAGAGAGAGAGCGTGTTCGCAAGCGCGCCGCTAATTACGGCCTATCAGCAGAAGGGGTTTTGAGGCGTAAGTTCCCTGATGGCAGCAGCAAGATCTGCCCTAAACCAGAGCAGCGCAAGCAGCTGATACTGGAGCATCATCAGCGAAATGGGCATTATGGGGTGCGTCGGACAGGGGCTCTAGTGCAGCACAACTACTGGTGGTGGGGCTTGTGGGCAGATGTTGCCAAGGAGCTCAGCAAGTGCTCCATCTGTCACAGGGTCCGCAGTACTTTTAACAGCCCTCGGCCAGAACTGCAGCCTCTGCCTATCAGTGGGTTGATGTACCGTTGGGGAGTGGATCTCTGTGGGCCCTTCCCAGAGAGCTCTAGGGGTAACCTCTACTGTATGGTTGCTGTGGAGCACTACAGCAAGCACATTGAGCTTGTTCCTTTGCCTAATAAGGAGGCAAAGACCACAGCAGCAGCGTTCGCAGCAGCAGTCTTAGGCAGGTATGGCTGTCCTGCAGAAGTGCTGACAGACCAGGGGACAGAATGGGAGGAGCAGTTTCAGCAGCTGCTGCTTGAGTGCATGATAGACCATCACCGAACCTCTGCTAACCACCCTCAGGCGGATGGGTTGGCAGAGAGGTGTGTCGGTACTATTAAGCGAGCTCTCAGCAAGTTGTGTGCGGAGGAGGGTAGTCAGTTAGAGTGGGATAAGCATCTGCCTTGGCTGATGCTGGGGTACAACAGTAGTCCATCAAAGGCTACTAACCTCAGCCCCTATCAGTTGATGCATGCAGTTGCTCCCACCGTGCCGCCTTCAATTCGAGAGCGTATGCAACAGCCCGTGGATCTCGATGATCCAGACTTGGCAGCAGCAGACTACTTGGCCAGATCTCGACTGGTCAAGGAGCGCAGTATAATAGCAGGGGATAACCTTCGCATTGCGCAGCATCGAGACACGCTCAGGTATGCAAAGATCAGGGGTTGGGGCTACACGCCACAGCTAAGGAGGTTTATGCCACTGGACTTTGTGTATGTACGCAAGCATGACAAGGAGGGGTTGGATATTGGAGCTAGGCAGCATATATTGAGGGTAGCAGAGGTCAGGCCTTCGGGAGTACTTATCTTGCAGGGCAGGTGTGGCACCCGCAGGGCAGTGCACAGCAGTCATTATGCACCTTGCCACCTGCCTAACATCGACCCCAGTATAGACTGGAGTCTTGGCAGGCCTCCTGCTACAGCAGAGTGCGAGCATTGTGGGGATAGCTCAGAGGAGCAGCGAGGGCAGTTGATCTTTTGCGACAACTGTAACAGTGGTTGGCATTTGCAGTGCTGTGAGCCACCTCTGAGCAGGGTGCCTAGGGGTACTTGGGTATGCAGCAGTTGTATTCAGCAAGGCATAACTCTTGATGCCGTCAAAGCAGTACAGCAAGCAAATGATCGTAGGGCAGCAGAGCAGATTCAGCCAGAGCGTTACACGGCAGCAGATCTCCGCGCCAGAAGTCTGCATGGTCGCCTGTTGAAGAAGTTCTTTCCTTCAGCCGGTACAGGGCAGTCAGTGGCCGTCAAACGTCGTTCTCAAAGGGTGGAGCAGCAAGCAGGGGGTTGGTATCTCGGCAAGGTCTGGTTCAGGGGGCCTCGGTTGTCCCACAACCTCATCGTAGCTTATGAGGATGGTGATGTTGAGTTTACCAACATCGCAGCATTGAACAAGCAGCAGGTAGAATGGCTTCCAGAAGATGCATCCGTGCCTTCGGGAGTTATCTTCAAGACAGCAGGGCAAGCAGAAGAGGAGTTACTGGAGAGACAGCGATCAGCAGCATTGCAGAGCAGTCGGAGTGAGCAGCAGCAAGGCACGAGGACTTTACGCAACCGTCAGCAGGTTGCAGCAAGCCTGCATGTAGTGCTGACTACAGTCGCAGCAATCAGTACAGTGGTTGGCCCAGAACCAACCACTCCAACAGCCGTAGGGACGCCTACAATCATTGTACAGCCCGTTGCCGCAGTCCGCCTGCCACCAACATGGGATCTTACTCAGCAAACAGGAGTACAAGCAGCCATGCAGCTGCTTATGCCTGGATTTCTGGCAACCAAAGACGCCAGCCGCATTGCCCACACTATCCACACTGCAGTTTCAGAGAGTATTAATCAGCATCGACCAGGACCTGGGTTCGTCCCCACAGCAGCTGAGGAAGTTTCAGTGTTACTAAGAGAGCTGGATTTCAGTGGCTGCAGCAAGTTCCTTGATCCCTTTGCAGGATCTGGAACTATAGCCAAGCAATTTGCCTCTGCTGGTTTCGAGGTGCAGCAGAATGATATCAGCCTGTATTGGCAGCATTCGACAGCAATGGATGCTCTACAACCGTCTTTTTATGATTCGGTCGCTCCGCAGGTTATCGTCAGTTCACCGCGGTTTGACCTGCTAGACCTCGCGACACCCCTCTTAGCCGCTAAAGCGGGTGCAGTCGCGTGTATACATGTTCCAGGCCACTGGGTATCGAGCCCCAGGGTGGCCATGCAGCAGTGGCTGCAGCAACTTGCTGCAGAGGGTAGGTTGCACATCATCATGGGTTTACCAAGGGGGCCGGCAGGGAGAAAGTGTGCTTGGGTGCTAGTCTTTGCTGCTGCTAGTGTTAAGCAGCAAATTCTAGGCTTGAATGACATTGTGCCAATGCACTTTGCAGGCTACTAAACGACCTGGTCCTATTCTGGCTGTGTATCCTTCTGCAGGCAATGGCAGCACCTCTCAGAACGCGACAGATGCAGACAGAGGTAGATCGGTTGTATGTCGAAATTAGTGCGCTGACGAGAGATCTAGGAGCCGATCGGTGTGTTTATCGTGCTCGGCTTCACGAGCGACATCCAGCTTGGCAGCAATTAGGGCTCAGCAGCCCGGCTCCGTTCTGGTCAAGTATGCGGGATGGCAATGGCAGCCATCCCAGGGATGCTGGGTTGAGCTACATACTGGGGCAGTATCAGGAGATGGACCAGGGCGGTCGTGCTATGCTGGCCCATCATGTGTATGACCTAGCGGGTCTGCAAGCTCAGTTGCAGCTGATCGAGTTTGAGGTCGATGTTAGAGAGAGGGTGCGGCAGGAGTATGAAGGGGCAGGATGGGTCTGCTATGAAGAGCATGAGCAGGTACGCCAGGAGTTGTGGGAGCTGCAGCAGCAGTTGTATGCAGAGCGAGAAGAGCCGTCTCATTGTTCTCCGGGCCAGCAGCAGTTGTTGTATGAGGAGCTTGAGCAGTTGCGCAATCAGCTGCTGGCAGAACAACAACATTCAGCTCGTCTTCAGCAGCAGTTGGGGCAGCATCAAGCGCAGTTGGTGTCAGTGCAGGGGAGGCTTGAGGAGCTGCGGGAGTTTCAAGGTCGAGCAGCCAGCAAGCTGGAGTTGGTGACCACCGAGGTATCTAGCATGGTTGCAGCAGCAGCACCCCCAGCGATCCCAGCAGCTGCAGTAGAAGATGCAGCAACTGGTGTGGCAAGCGCCGTGGCCAAGCAGCGGCCAGCTGCACTGCCACCTGGGTTAAGTGATCGCTTGGGAACACCAGCAGCTGCAGCTGATCAGGTCAAGGAGCGGTCTCGGAGCCGTGCTGGGGGATGCAAGTCCCAATCCCATCAGCGGGATCGCAGCCGGTCACGGGATGATGACAGGGGTCGCTGTGGCAGTAAGAAGCATGCTCAGCCGGGCCGATCAGCAGTAGCAGTTGCTGCACGGCATGAGGGCGAGGGTAAGCATCAGGAGCATGAAGGTAGGAGGTCCAAGAGTGTGTCACACAAGCAGCGTGGCAGTGCTCTCCAGCAGGAAGCACAGGCAGAGCCGTTGGGCGCTAGCAGTGAAGAGTTGGGCATTGGGGAGGAAGAGGAGGTGGTGGTGTATAACAAGCCTGTGCAGTATCCTCAGAGGAGGCAGCCAAGGCATGGCAGGATGAGGTGTGGAGGCTAGATAATGAGTTTGGCGGGGTTGGGTGGTGGAGATTGGAGATGAGGTAATCTTTTATATGAGTTGAGGCGTAAGACTTTGGGCAGTTCTACATCTTTGCCATGGATGTTGTGTTTGTTTGTTGAGTCATGTTCCAGTTATACCTTGCAATAAGCATGTGGCAACAGCTCTTATGCTGTGTTTGTTACATGGCCAGCCTTCTATCTGGCCATGGGGGGGGGGGGGGTAGTGATGGCCTCAGCATAGGCTGTTGCCAACTTTGCATTGAGTAGTAGCTACAGCTGTAGATTGGTTGTAGTGCCAGCATTGAGGTTGAGTTGCAGCAGGCATTGGTGGCAGCAGTAGTTTGCTGTAGTTTCCAGACTGGTGAGGGAGGTGCTGTGTCAGGAGGTTATCTAGTACGACAGCTGTCGTGCTCGATCAGCTCTTGTGTCAATATGTCTCCAGGGGTGTGTTGTGCAGATGGCATGCATGGCTTACTCAGGTTGAAGAGGCGCTGCATGTTATCATGTAGCGGGATACGAACAGGCACAATGGTGAAGTGCAGTGTTATGTTGTGATTACCGTGTTGCATGCATCAATGGAAGCATTGTGGTCACTGCATTGCTGGTTTGAGTGAGGTTTAGGCACTGGTCGGTGATTGGCTGGTGGCGAGTGAGTAGCAGATTCCGTATCGCTTCGTGCATTCTGCTTGGGAGTCTCGCCAGTATATCTGTCGGGCTTGTGTGCACGGGCGTTGGCCCGTGCACTGCTGTTGCATACCAGACTGTAGGGTTTGGTTACATTGTTACATCTACGCTCGCTCCACCATGAGCGGCGTACAGTTAAGGAAGTAGGCTTACTACAGTGAGGGCACCCGCCTCCTGAACACGACCACTATGTCCAAGCTCTTCAAATCACAATTGTTGCAACCTCCAGCCCATCCACCTCACTTTTCAGTTCCTACACCATATCCTCCCAGAAGGGGTGGCCTCGCCTGCCCTACCCTTCTCCACGCTTCTGTGCCCTCCTAGCTCCCCCGCCCTGATCCCTCTCGTCCCCCCCAAACCCCCACCCAAGGCTCACCCCCCCCACCCAGATTGAAATGCCCCTCCACCGGGGCCCTGTTTTGACTAGACGGATTGACCTGCTTCTTCGTGATACGCTCCTGTCGTGCTTTCCAGATCTCATGGAGACTTTGAATGGCATGCCTTTTTAGGATTTGGTCTTCATGCGCAGGAAGTGTGGCCCATGGAGAGAGTTGCATTGCGGAGAGGTGTATTGTAAGTTCAGTTGAGGATTGAGAGAAGAGCAGTCGGAGTCCAGTTCGGAAGCCCTTAGCAGTCCATAGCGCAAGCTGATTGCAATGGCGACAAAGTCAGTGGCAGTCTAGATAGCTCGCGACTCATTGCCAACTAGTGATGGCCTCAGCATAGGCTGTTGCCAACTTTGCATTGAGTAGTAGCTACAGCTGTAGATTGGTTGTAGTGCCAGCATTGAGGTTGAGTTGCAGCAGGCATTGGTGGCAGCAGTAGTTTGCTGTAGTTTCCAGACTGGTGAGGGAGGTGCTGTGTCAGGAGGTTATCTAGTACGACAGTCACGGCATGACGGCATGACGGAAGTTGAGTACCTTAGAGCAAACCCGGCGAGGAGGGTCACGGCATGACAGCATGACGGCATGACAGAACTTGAGTACCTTAGAGCAAACCGGCCAGGAGGGTCACGGCATGGCAGCATGACGGAGGTTGAGTACCTTAGAGCAAAGCTGGTGAACGCCTTCTGGCGGAAGCAGAATATTCTGTATGTTACGGAATGAATTCCAATACCATTGCCACTCTTTCTCTCCAGAAACGGTCTTCAACACCGCCCGGACCCCACTGTCGAACCTGATAGTGAGGACGAAGATGTTATAATGATTGATCAAGATATGGAAGGCCTCAACGAACCTTACCATAAACCCTTCAGTCCCAATTGGGGAGATGCAGATGCTCAGCGTCACCAGGTTAGTCCCACCTCACACACACAATGGGTTACACCAGAAACTGTAGGACTGTATTGCCAAGAGCAAGATCGCGGGAACTGTGCACTGCATGCACTCAATGCTATGGCAGGCAGAGCGATCATCACTCCAGATGAAGCCCAAGCACTACTCCGATATCCACAAGTACCAAGGCCAGCATACAGCGATAGGCCTGACTGCAATGCCGACGGCTGGTTCAGATGGGAGGCTATCAACAAGCTCCTATACTACACAACAACCATAGAATTGACCCTTCTTGTCCTAAGGAACCCTCAAAACCACCCACAGCACTCTGTCAGTACTAGCTCAGCAAAGGCACGGATACTCGCCCTGGCACCGCAAGGATGTAATGCATTGTTCCTGCATAGACCAGGCCACTTCATATGCTGGAAACGCAGCCCTATTAACGGCAAATGGTACAGCCTGGACTCAATCCCCTATGCAACAACACGCACAATAAAGGAGTTGACTGATGCCGACTGGGCAGCATTCAATGGCACGATCAGTACAACCATAGCGGCTGATGCATACCTCCACAACGCCACTGGGTTAACTCTGTACAAACACAGGTATACGCCGTCCCCGGCAAACAGAAGTCTCATGCAATATGTGGACCTAGCAGGCATTGAGCTCCATAAAGCAGGCCCAACCCAGCGCCCTGCTGCTGCATGGATTGAGCATGATACAGAGCGAGCCCGTGCCCGGGCCCAGAGAATAGCACAGGCCCGAGCCGGAACATCTAAACAGCTCCCAAAAAGCAAGCCTGCACAGTGCGGCATAGCACCACAGATAGCCCAGGCTGCCCTGCAGCCCTCCCAGACCCAGAAAAAACCTACCATTGCAGCCAAGAAACAAACAGAGGCACGCCACCTTCACAGCCCTTGGAGGCCCGCAACCCTACTGAACATTAGAGTGTGCAGTCAAGTTGCCAGTCACTGTGGGCTGCATGCATTAGAAGCCATGGTAGGACAGGTCATTGCCACTACACGAGAGGTCACCATGTACCTTCAAGAGACCTGGCCTGCAGGGGAGGATAAAGAAGGGCAGGAGGGTGATCACTACTCCACACAAGGCAACTACTCAGATCTTGCACTGCAACGCATTCTGTATTGGTTTTGGTGCAGGAGGGCTTGCCAAGGAACTGAATTTTTGGAGATGCACGTGGTATCTGGCCATGAACAGCTGCAAAAGGGCAATTCTAACGAAGCAATCATACGACTGCTACACCAGGCCGAGGCTTTCATGGTAAACTATACAATTCATCCATCCGCTGGGCAGGATAGTGGCAGACACTGGCATGTTGTGAGAAAGGGAAGGACTGACAATGGCCCTACACCTGACTCGTATTTAGTTGACTCCCTGGACCAGGCTGCCCATCCAGGCCACGTGAAAGTCATGACGGAGGCCGACTGGAAGAATATCCATGGCACTCTATACATCATCAAACAAAGCACAGAAAAACAAATGCTAGATTCATGTGAATTCACTGATGAGGAACTACTAGCACATCAAGGGAGACTTGAAGGAGAGGAAGCACGAAGCTCACACCCACATAAGAGAGCCAAGCAACCCGGCCCCTCGGCTACATTTAGAGCAGGCTCAAGCCCAACGTTCAGGCCTCACCCAGGCCCCCATCAGAAAATGACTGACTACGAACCCTCCAACAGAGCCGGGGCAGCGCAACAAACCTAGAAAGACCAAGGCACCAAAGCCAGCCAGCACTAATGCCAAACCCTCCAGTATCCCAGTCATAGAGAACTATTTTCACAAGCAAACACAGCCCACAGCGCACACTGAGGAGATATTGCACCCATCCCTACACTCACAGCAGGCACAGGGGCTCTGCACAGGAACCGAAATAGATGCTCCCATCAAAGAGAGTGCTACAATCCCCAAGCTGAAAGTGATGACTCTTAATTTTCGGGGGCTGCACTCTAATCTTGAAGATGTCCTCGACGTGCTGCAAGACCACCAACCTGATGTACTCGTTCTGACAGAAACCAAACTTGGTAAGGGTGCGCGCAGCGCACGGCCCGAAGGAGGTCAGGTATCTTTTTTCCTGAAGGGTACTTAGGAACATGCTGCGCCCTCGCTCATCCAGGGAACAGTAAAGGGACTGATGCCAAACGGGTACTAAAGGGTACTTAGGAACATGCTGCGCTTTCATCCAGGTAATAACATTAAAGGGCTGATGCAAAACGGGTACTAAAGGGTACTTAGGAACATGCTGCGCCCTCATCCAGGGAACAGTGAAGGGACTGATGCAAAACGGGTACTAAAGGGTACTTAGGAACATGCTGCGCCTTCATCAATCCAGATAATTAATTACCAATTACCAGATGGCCCTGTCAAAGCAGGGCGCCGGTGGGGGCAGCGCCACCCACAAGGAGCCAACTTAGGCTCCAACGGCATACTCAATTTCCTGTCCAAGCTCAAACAATGGCTGCCACCAGCCCACCCTAAATCCCGTGCTAGCCAATGTATGTCAGGCCAGCCCATTTCGACTTGCCATGCGCTGACCAGTTGACCCAGTCAACAGCAAGCCATGCAGTTTTATGCCTTGCTCAGGGCCAACATAACATAACATAACATTAAGGGGCTGATGCAAAACGGGTACTTAAGGGTACTTAGGAACATGCTGCGCCTTCATCCAGGTAACATTAAGGGACTGATGCAAAACGGGTACTTAAGGGTACTTAGGAACATGCTGCGCCTTCATCCAGGTAACATTAAGGGACTGATGCAAAACGGGTACAATTACGGGTACTTAAGGGTACTTAGGAACATGCTGCGCCCTCATCCAGGTAACAGAATAGAAAATGCAGGCACATGCTGCGCAGTACTAAAGGGTACTCAGGAACATGCTGCGCCCTCAAACAAACAAACAAGCAGAAATTTAAGGTGAGTGCGGCAGCTCATCTAACATCTAACATCTAACATTAAAGATACGATGCAATGCCGATGCACCCCGGAAGATGGTCCCGGAACTCAGGAAACACAGGGAACTCTGCAGGATCAGGAAACAAAGGAAACAGGCATTGCGTCTCTTCAGCTCCCACTCGAACCATGGTTCGAGTGGAATATGAATAGGCACTGCTAAAAATCGCTAGCACAAGCCGTGAAGGTATCAGCCAGGCAGCCAGACGTGTTCCATTGCCGTCTTTGAGCGCCTTATGACGTGCCGTTGCTGGTGTATGCATGCATGCCGTGCGATAGAGTGCAAACCACCTCAACCGATCGCTTTGTTCGCCAGGAGGGGCCCATTTGCAAGCAGGTGTGGCTCTAGGCGCCAGTGCCTCTAAGGATGCTAACCTTGATACTACTAAAGCTTTCCCAGCCGTGCCCGTCGATCATAATGCAGGCGCTCGCTCGCAAAACGGGGGCTCTACATGAAGCTTCGCCACGAGCATGCTGCCGCAACCCGCTGTGCGACAGCGAGCAATAGCACTCGAGTCGGTGCAAGAACTCTAGCTCAGACCTTGATGCCTCCCTGTGTGCGCGCGTGTCCTCTCAGGTGCTCTGCTTCATCAGTTATCCAGCGTCATTAAGCGGATTATTAAGCGGATTTTATTAATTCTGATTGCGGAGCCGTGGACTGCCGAGTTAACTTTTCGCAGGCCGTTCTTGAACGTTGCTGGGCACCACGGGCTGCTGGCGGAGCCTAAACTTGTTGTTCTTAAACGATACTTGCCTTGTGTACAAGCGCTTTTACTTGCCGTGTACTCATTCAAAAGTTGTCGACCCTTTCCCGACCGGTGACTCACTTTTCAGCAAAAGACTCGTGACCGGATCGGCTCTAGCCCTTCGGAGTAAACTCCTTCGGGTACTAACAAGAAAAGCATGCAGCCAGGCATGCAAATATCTCTGTGGCCATGGATATGTACAACGACACAGCGCATGCCAGTACAATCCTAGAGCAGGAGTAACCCTACTAATCAACAAGAGCTTTGCAGACCTGGGAACTGTCGAAACAATTGACATCCCTGGGGACCTTGGTGGTTACATAAAAGCAGTGCAGCTTCATTCGCATGGAGGTCTCTACACCGTTAACAATTGTTGGGGTATACATGCCTACCAGCCATCCCTCAGACAAGCTTGTCAGATCCCAAATCTACAGGAGAATGAAAGCACTGACAGAAACAGCCAATGACAAAGAAGAAGGTCGCCACAATATAATATTTGCAGGGGACTTCAATGCAACATTGAACAAGATGGATAGAGCAAGTGGCAATACCAACCCAATGGACAATGCATATGCTCACCAAACACAGATTAAGGAAGCCAAACTCTATACCCTGGACCCTGTCCAAGCTGGTCACCCCAGGAACTACACATGGAGAAAGGGATCAGCTGAACAGCTCGCAAGCCGCATTGATGACATGTTCACAAACAATGAAGCCCTTCCAGCCTCTGCAGTCACACACATATGGGATATGACCGGCAAAGGCACAGATCATGATCTCTTGGAGGTCTGTGTTCCCTACCACAAGCTCAACATGCTCCCACCCCCACCAATCACACCTGAGAGTGCTGAGAAGGCAACCCTTGAAAAGCGAAAACGACTGACAAAACTCACAAAGGAGGAGAGGGAGGGCCTTAATAATACAGTGGAAGAAAGGCACGGTGCAGCGTATCACCAGCTTAATGAGCATGTGCAATGCTTACTGCATACTGATGTGTACCCACATTGGGAGCGCCTATCTAGTGGAGACCCCGCAAGCATGGAACCCCTCCGCACGCTTCATCTTGGAAGTGCAGCTGACCCTGCCGTTCAACGGGAGCTTATGGAAGAGCTGAACACCCAGATGGCTGACCTGCTGCTGCAGACTCGGGACACCATGCTAGCAGAAGGTCCAACCACCATGACAAATCCAACAGGACACCACTATCGGCCCAGGCTTGTGTCACTCCAACGCGATGGCCTGATTAAGCTACGCAAGAAGGTAGTCCACGCCCTGAGACAAGAGAATGTGGAGGATGCACAGCTGCCCGCAGAAGTGTGCAAAGCAGTTGAAGCACTGAACAAAACAGATGTGCGCAGCGGCAGTTCTCCTCAACCCCTCAAAGACTCTCTCAAACAGATTAAAACCAAAATCCGCAAGGAACTACGGGTCCTTGACAGTGAGCACCAAACAAAGCGCAAGCAAAATGCCATTGCCAAAAGGCAGGCACTGTATGACCAAAGGCAGAAGATAGGCAACCAAATGATTACTGGCCAATTCAAGGGGCGCAACAGCATGCAGCTTAGAGCAATAAAAACTGGAGAAGATAAGGTAGTTACGGACCCAAAGGGAGTCATGGAAGCCATCACAGCATACTATACGCCCAAGCTGATGCCAGCAGCAAGTGCTGGTAGCAAAACTGGACTGTACCACCCATCAGAGCAAGCAAGGTCATATCCCAGGCTACAACCCAACGCCCCACATACCTTTGACCTGAACACAGCCATCACTAGCGGTGCTGCTCCACGACGATGGCTGCACAATGAAATAAGGGACCAGCAAGCTTTTCAGGCCTGCCTCAAATCCCTGGCTCGCGGCAAGGCCCCGGGACCCGACCAAATAACAAATGAGATGCTGAACATGCTGCCTCCCCAAGGGCAAGACCTCCTACACGGTTACATCCAATTGATGTGGGCAACAGGCTACACCCCTAAAGCATGGAAAAAGAGCACCACCGTGCTCCTGTTCAAAAACAAAGGCACACCCCTCAAACTGCAATTCTACAGACGCATTGGCCTAGAGATGACAATATACAAACTATGGACCAGAATGATCACATGGGTCCTTGCTGACTATGGCGTAAGACACAACATTCTGAGCTACACCCAGGGTGGGTTCAGAAACAAACGAACCTGCATGGACCAGCTGGAGCTGTTCACCCTCTTGCTTGAGGATGCCAAACTGACCCGGAAAGACATCTATCTCCTTATGGTTGACTTTTCCGAGGCTTTTGACACAATTGACCATGACAAGCTGCTGCAAATCATGTATGACCTGGGTTTCCCGACAGATGCCACAGAGGTGGTCAAAGACCTGTACACGGGTGCAACAACAGCATTTACAACCCCATTCGGGAATACCGAACCAATGCCCATGGACAGAGGGACAATTCAAGGTGACAGCCTCTCACCGTCTCTGTTCATTTTATATCTGGAGCCCCTGCTACGCTGGCTAAGGGTAGGTGCCAGAGGATACATCCCAGGTGCATACAACAACCGTGATACGCTTTTCAAACTGAAACAGCAGATCCCAGATGTCACATATGCGGATGACCTGGACCTGATATGTTCATGCATTGGGGATTTAACCAGCCAAGCTGACAAGGTCACCATGTATGCTGACTGGGGACACCTAAAAATAAACAACACAAAGACCCTCCTCACAGGTGCCAGATATGGGGCTGACGCCAAAGACCCTTTTAATCTGGAGAAGCCGCCCTCTAGAAGGCATTAAACTCTAGCACATATGACATCTCGTTAGCGCATGTCTGCACCTGCGCCGAATCGCTGGCGGAAACGAAAGTGGACGCCTCGCTTGGTGCAGTTGACTTCATGTGCGTATGATGATGCACAATATCAGCTTCTGCCGTCTCCAAGCAATTTGGCGGGGGTCGTCGAGCAGACATCGCAGCCCTTCATCGCCTACCCTAAGCGGCCTCTGCAAAATTTTGCGTGACCGCTGTGGACTGCAGGCATGGGAACACAGAGTACCCTTCGTGCTTCAATGCCAGGGGAGCATACTATGATTGGGTCTTGGTGGACGCTGAAGTTTGGGGCATCTGGGACAATCAAGCTCTCGGTGGCCCGAGCCAGTCCAGTGGCAAGAGGCTCAGCGACAGAAGAAGTGAGCAGCATACGTGAGCAGCATAAGTGAGCAGCATAAGTGAGCGCATAAGTGAGCCGCATAAGTGAGCAGAAGAAGTGAGCAGAAGAAGTGAGCAACATATTACTCTCCGTGCTTCAATGCCTGGGGAGCATGCTAATGACACATGGCCTTGGTGGGCGCTAAAGCTTGGGGCATCTGGGATCAGTTCTTGGTGGCCCGAGTCAGTCCAGTGGCAAGAGGCCAAGCAGAAGAAGTGAGCAGCAGAAGTGAGCAAAGAGATGGAGGATGTGGCAGCATATTGCAGCATTGGGCAGAGCTGGAAGCCCACATCAGCAGACCAGCAGTTAGGCAGAATGTGCTGCTTTAACAAAGACATTCGCCCAGGCCCAGGGTGGGCAAACCCGATCAGGAAAGGGTTTAAAATGTCCTGCACATAATACACAATAGTGCACATGGTTTCAGGCAGAGGGAGGACATGGAAGTGTGCATGCAGTGCATCCCCACATATAGAGATCTGTGTGTAGACGGTTCCTGGTGGAATTTAGTGGGGTTTTAGATCAGGACACGTGTTTTCCCTGTGCTAGCATGAAGATGTGTTGATGGTCTGTGGGGGTTGTCCCCGCATCAGCTCAACATGGTATTCGCATCATTATTGCATCACATTCAATGCACAGTTGCAAATGGTGGACTGTGGGGGATGTCCCCGCACCAGAGGGCACGTATGTTGGCTTATATTGGGAGCAGCACCCAGACACCACGCACTTACGAGGCGTAAGCTGGCACCCTTTTGGAAGGTATGGAAAAGTGTGCCCTGGTAGCAGGCTAGCATGGGTGACACTGGAGGATATGGTGTAGCGTCGAAGAGTCAGGTGGTTGGGTTGGAGGTGGATTGTTGGGCATGAGTTGGACCAATTGTCTACACGCAGAACCCCCGTTTCGCCTAACCTTTGGCAGGTTAGGCGGGTTAGGCAGGCCTGCCAAGGGGTTAGGCGGCTCTCCCAGCTTAGGCAGCTAGCTTAGGCAGCTTAGGCTTGCTCTTTGGCCTTGCCTAAGCACGCTTGTGATGCTTTCAAACTTGCCAATGATTTTCACGAAACATCAGACTTGTCTTTAGGAGTGTACTCTGGTAAGGGCTAAAGCACGGCGGTGCACTTGTTTCTTTCCAGTGCATCATGCATGCTTGGTATCGGCCCGGCGGCCACACTTCACCACAGGCTAGCTGCCGAGCCAAGGGTGACAAGAATCATGCTGCCTGTATAGATGGCAAGGGTGACAAGAATCCGTCGGGAGATCTCTGTTTCAGTAGGTTGGACATT
Source organism: Pseudopediastrum boryanum (assembly GCA_963556185.1). Classification (NCBI taxonomy): domain Eukaryota; kingdom Viridiplantae; phylum Chlorophyta; class Chlorophyceae; order Sphaeropleales; family Hydrodictyaceae; genus Pseudopediastrum; species Pseudopediastrum boryanum. The sequence continues at coordinate 1,891,466 of OY744494.1, forward strand.
GTACCGTCTTGACCCGCGGCGGGTACTGCGGTACAGGTAACCACAAGCAGAGTGGGCTGCTGAGAGGCTATCGTGCTATTGGAAAAGCTGATTGATGTTGGGCAGAAGGATTAGGATGTATTGTGCTGGGGTCCAACCTCGCTCAGACAGTGTCTAAGCACCGGCCATGTGACGTAGGTAGTGATGGCGCCAGACGAGTTTGTTGAAATCAAATTGCATGCCTCTCTAGTTCCCAGTGCTGTCGAGTTATCTACAATCAAAGAGGCGGAAGAGTGTCACAATAGGCTCGATAAACTCGCCCGATTGGCGACCGCGTGCTCCGCTGGCGCTACTGGCGAACAGGGGAGGCTGTTCAACCTCCTCGTCCTGGATTTCTACTTCCAGAAATACGTGGCAAACAAAAGAAACAACGCAAGGTTCCAGGGCTGGCTGGGGCACGAGTTTGGCGTCCCACAGAGCACAGCTTCCCGGTGGGAAAGAGTCTTAGAGGCCTGGAAGAATTGTGGCTACCTGGTGAAGAGCATGAAATTCTGGGAAACTCTTCAGCAGCATGTCAGCACCATCCACAGCACTACTGGCAGGCCGAAGTCTGAGGTCTATGCTTTATGCAAGGCCCGTGCTTCCTTGATGGAAGCCACCACAGTGAGTGAACTCAAGCAGCAACTCGCCATGGCCTTGGGCCACACCATTGATCAGGTCCCACCTGGACAGCCAGCCCAAAGCCAACCGCTCGGTCAGAAGCCCATGGCCCTTGGGAACAGCACTGCCCACAACCGCATGCCCATGCTGAGCAGTAAGCCGGGCACTGGGGCCCAGGTGGTACATCCATTCAGCAAAGCAGCAGCGCGCAGTCTCCTGGACCTCAGCCATAGGCCTGTACAGGCGCCTGGCACAGCAGGTGGTGATGAGATCAGCCGTGACCTTATGCTGGCGATGGACCTTGCAGCAGAAGGAGGTCTGCAGCCAGCAAGAGAGCAGGTATGTACCGGAAGCATTGCCTAGTCCATCTGATGTCAGCCCACGAGGCTAGGGCAGGGCTCTGCCGATGTGCTGCAGCAGACGTATGTCCTGTGTCTTGCGCGGACCTTTTCACCTTGGCCATCGCATTTCACATGATACTTTCAGATTGAGTGTAATCTGCACTGCCACTTCTAGGGTTATGACGAGGCACGCTATCATACAGGCCTGTTTTGCATGTTGGTCCAGTAAGGAGCAGCTACCTCATTCGTGGCCCTAAGGTTATTGTCTTATTGCAAGAGATTGAATACATGGGCCCGTATGGTGCCTCACTGGGTATGGTATACAAGCTTGCAGGGAATTCAAGTCCTCAGAGAATGCTCTTATTCAGGTGGTACCTCTTTTTAACCTGTCAGCTCTTCATGCATGAGCTACCTGAAAGCTAAACCCTGAGCTGCTCATTTGTGGCAATTTTGCTGAACCCCTCTCAACTGAATTTGGGTATGTTCCTATACCTGTTCTGCTCAGGAATCCAACCGTACTCAAGTAGGAGAGCAGGCAGCCAGCAACAGTAGGGTGGTAGGAGCAGAATCCTTGCATGCTCTTGCTGCTGCTGCTGCTGCTGTCACAGCAGAAGAGCAAAGGCTGAAGCAGTCATCATATCATCAGCAGCAGCAGCAGGTGGGGAACGAGCAGGGGGAGCAAGAGCAGGAGCAGCAGCAGCAGTGGGTGGACACAGAAGGAGGGGAGCTAGGGTATCAACAGCAGCAGCAGCAGCGGATGGTGGAGAGGGAGAAGGGGGACCGAGAGCGACAGCAGCAGCAGCAGTCGCAGAAGGTGGGGAAGGAGAATAGGGAGCCAGGGCTGCCGCCGCTGCAGCAAGTTGTGAAGGGCAAGAGAGGGGACCAAGATCAAATGCAGCAGAAGCCGCGGCGGAACCAGGTTGGAAAAGAGAATGGCAAGCAAGGGCAATGGCAGCAGCAGCATGAACCATCCACAGGGCCCAGGCAGGGGGAAGGGGAACAAACTGAGGAAGGGGAGGAAGACACAGATTCAGGGGAGAGGCAGGAGCAGCAGCAGCAGCAGCTGATGGTGGGGAAGGCAAAGGGGGAACCACAGAAACGGCACCAGCAGCGGGAGAGGTGGATAAGTTGAGGGGGGGGGCAGCCATTGGAAAACCCTCCAACAGTGATACTGCTAGGGGACAGAAACGGATGCGGACTAGTTACAAGGAGGTGAGAGGGGTGTCGACTGCAACGATGGGGTGGGGTGGGGGTGGAAGGGGGGTAAAGGAGAGGGGGGCCGGAGGCTTTGGGCGGAGGGCAGAAACAAAGGAAAAGGGAGGGCTTGTGGATGTGGCATAGGGGAGGGGGAAGAGGTATGGGGCGACGATCCTTTCCCTGAATCTGAGGGTGGTCGGGGCGGGCCCATGGACAGCCAGCAGCTAGAGCAGGAGGGCACCAAGCAGCAAGAGGCGGAGGCCAGGGAGGAGCAAGAGCAGCCAAGGGGTAGAGCAGACACAGGCGAGCAGCAGGCTGGAGCTGTGGCAACAACGTCCATCCACAGCAAGGCGGCAGTGGCTGTTATGTCACGGTCTGCTGCTTTGATTGCAGAGCACCAGTCTTTGTTCTCTTCTGTGGCCGAAACCACAGCCTTTGATCAACAGAGCAGGCCTACAGACTCAGGTAAAGCTGCTGCTGGCGGCGGTGTCTCTGCAGCTGGCCCAGCAGCAGCAGAACCACCGCTAGCAGCAGCAGGATTGGCCGCAACCCCCTCCAAATCAGCAGCAGCAGCAGCGGGTGCAGGAGCAGATGGAAAGCACGCCAGTCCTGCAAGAGCAGGTGTCAACGGTGTAAAGCCTGTGTCCCCCACACCATCCCCCACCAAAGGTAGGCAGAAGTGCACAACAGTCCATGCCCTCAGGAGACATGCCCCTTGTTAGCTCATTTATGGATATTGAGCAAAAGGTATACATGACATGACGCCCATGCATGAGGCCACATCTCTTCTGCATGCTAGCTTGGACTGCATGGCAAAGCTCATCGGCCATGCTTTTGGATGAGGGAGGTCCTGCTTGGTGATGTCTTTTGGACCGGTCACCAAGAGCATTTGGTTATACTTATGAGTTAATGCTTTTTCTTGGTGCAACCTTATCACAATAAGCTGCCATGCCACTTGTCCCAGAGCTGATCCCATGGAACACTGCCTCTCCTGCTGCACATAGTTTTATCCGCAGTGTTGCTCTTGTTGTCTTAAGAATGTACCACAACGCCTCCAAAAGATTCATTGACTGCTTACTGCCTGTACAACACCTCTCTGTAACAAAATCCCTGTGGCCTTTCTGCAGTGACCGGCAAATACACTGCTGCCAACCTCTGCTCAGTACCAGGCTATGTGCAAGCTAAGTCAGCAGTGGAGTACTTGGCGGCCAACGCCAATCGCAGTGGCATCCTTGAGAAGGACAGCCCGGTAAGATTAACAAGCGCCACACTACTGTATGTGCTGGGTCATCCCTAAGATGCCTTATAAGCATCTGTTCTGTTAGGCGCATGTGAGTTGAGCAGCTATTTGTGGGCCCATCCATGAACCGGATCAATCAGCAATGGTTTGGCGTGCCAGTCACAGGGGCTTAGGCTTTGACAGGTACATGGAAAGCTGCTGTCAATTCACGAGCATTGTTGACAGGGTCATGTGAGCAGCATGTGTCGGCAAATTACAAGTCTGATTCAAGGAAGACAAGCACGGAGGTTAGCTTCTCTTTAGGTGAATGAACATTGTGTTTTTGATATGAATGCGCTCTCTCTCTCTCTCTCTCTCTCTCTCTCTCTCTCTCTCTCTCTCTCTCTCTCTCTCTCTCTCTCTCTCTCTCTCTCTCTCTCTCTCTCTCTCTGCCCCTACGTTCTGTCGTAGTAAGCACTGCTGTGAGAATTTTATGCACACATCACTGACCGAAACACCTTTGCCGTGGCACCCATGTTTAGGTGCTGCTGTTCGGCGACAGGCCTATGGCTGGCTCCACCGGTCGAGTTGCAGTCATCATTGGGGCTGGCAGGATCGTCAGCCCCATCAAGGTGGACATGCTACGCCCTGATTGCAGCATTGGTGTGCTGGTGGTTGGTGTGGGCCCAGTGCTGCAAGGGCCTGGCAAGCTGCAGCTAGCAAAGGAGCTGAATGTAGCGCATTGGGCACCTGCAAGCAATGTGGAGTTTGATGGTCCAGCAGCTATTCAGGCGGGCAGCTATGTGAAATGGCCGGTCAGCAGTATGCTGTTTACTTCTTTTGATGGGGAGGCAGCTCAAGATGTGGCAAAGCGATGGGGTGAGCATGACAGCTATACGTGCGCAGATGCTCATGCATATTCAAACTCAGCTTGGCTGTGTGCAGCGCCTCATACGCTTGTAGATGATGCTGTAGTCATGAGGGACTCATGTGAATGCTGGGACTGGCTTGGGTGTTGGGAATAATACTCATAACTTGCACTCATTTTCTGCTTGTATGTGCTGCTCCTTCTATTGGTGACTCTATACTGTTGGTAACTTGCTGTAATCTTGCTGCAGTGCTACTTCTTGTATTGTTTACTGTAGCTTGCACTCATCTTGCTACTGTGCTGCTCCTTGTATAGGTGATTGGTCACTGTAGCTTGCACTCATCTTGCTACTGTGCTGCTCTTTGTATAGATGATCGGTTACTGTAGCTTGCACTCATCTTGCTACTGTGCTGCTCCTTGAATAGGTGGTTGGTTACTGTAGCTTGCACTCATCTTGCTACTGTGCTGCTCCTTGTATAGGTCGATTGGTTACTGTAGCTTGCACTCACCTTGCTACTGTGCTGCTCCTTGTATCAATGACTGTTGACTTTAGCTTACACTCATCTTGCAGCTGTGCTGCTCCTCGTATAGGTGACTATTTACTGAAGCTTGCACACACCTTGCCGCTGTGCTGCTGCTTGTATCGGTAACTGTCTTTTGGTACCTTACCCTAGTTCTTTTGCTGTGCTGCTGCTTGTACCGCTGGTCTGATTTTAAGTGACTGCTTAGCTATTGCTTGCACTCATGTTGCCTGCATGCTGCAAACTTTAGTATGCCTTTTTTGTGTCTTTACAATGCACCCAAATCGCTGTTGAGGAAAGAAGTGTCCATGAAGTGGAAAATGATCAGATCCAAGTAGAAAGTCTTCAAAAATGTTGACCATTCTGTATTCTTTTTCTGTCCATGCAGACACTAGGCCGGCAGTCTCTGAGGAAGCGGAGATGAAAGCAGGAGTTAAGAACAACAGCAGCAAGGACAGCAAGAACCGCGGGGGTCGCGGTAGCAGCAGTAAAGGTGCTGGCAGCAGTAGCAGTGGAGTCGGAACCAGAAAACGTGGCAGTGGTACAGCATGTCAGGAGGAAGAGGGTGGCAAGGGGAACAGTCAAAACAAGAAGAGGAAATAGACCTGGGTAGCAGAAATGTGGTCTGTCATACATGTCGAAGATAACCCTTTTTTGGTTCCACCACGCTGTTCTTTGTGACAGCTTGAGCTGCGGGCAGCTTGAGCTGCGAGGCACTTGTTGCTATGGCATGTGATGAGGATAGACCTGGGTAGGAAGGATAGTGTGTGATCTGGATAATGTGTGATCTGGATAGTGTGTGATCTGGTGTGAAGGGAGTGTTGAGTGTATATCCACAGCACAGAGGTATTAGGTATCACGCTATGCACATGTGACGGTGTATTGCCCCGAATTTTTGAGGGGCTTATGAAACACCAGCAACGAAAGTTACGACAAATACTGCTACGGGCCTTGACAGCGTGTTAGCGCTAGGGCCCTAGGTAGCGGTGATTTTCACGCGACAGCGTTCAGACAGCTGCGACAAAAGCACATTCAGCAGCAGCGCCCATACCAGTATGTTATTCTCGTTCTGGACAAAGAATGCATGAGATGCTGCTAGACGTACATCATGTTGGTACCCGATGCGGTGTCACTGCGCATCGGCCCTTCCTTGAGAAGCTTGTGCATTCACTTTCAACCTCACTCAGGCGCAATGACACAAAATGTTAAGTCCATTTATGTCCTAGCCTGTGCATTTACATGCAGGGATTCGCTTGAGGCACTCACCCGCACCATCAACATCCGAACTGCACGGCTGCAAGCAATGGCAAGCTGGAGCAGCCGCCCCATCTATCACAAGCTCGCGCGGGATTTGTCAGCTAAATTTGCGTGAAAGCTTTACTAAATCGAAGCACGAACGGCTTGCAAGTATGTTACCCAGTGCCTCCGATGCAGCCACATCCATCAGTAGATAGAATTATCAGCAGATTAGCAGCAGTTGAAAGGTATGAAATGACACTCAACCATGCGCTTCTAATGGGTGGAGAGAAAATTCGGGGCACTCACATTGCGCCCTAGGGGCATGTGGCTGTATGTATTTCAGGTGTGTTCAAGCCATGTGGAGCTGAAACATGTACACATGTGGCCGTTCCTTTATTGGTCATTGCTACTAAGATCGTGACAAAGGCATCTATGACCTCACGCCGATTTTAGGGTTTACAGAGCCCTGCTTAAGCTGCAGGGTTCAGGGTTTACTGAGCCCCGCCTAACTTGGGCAAGCGAGCACTGCTGCCCAACCTAAGGGTAAACGCCTAAGCATTCTGCCTAACCTAAGGGTGAAGGCCTAAGCATTCTGCCTAACCTAAGCAGCTTAGGCAGCCCTTAGGTTAGGCAAAAAATGATAACGACATTAGGTTAGGTTAGGCAGCCAAAAGCAGTGGAGCCTAAGGTTAGGCAGGAGGGGGGTTCGGCGTGTAGAGATTGGGGTCATGCTCTGGCGGAGGGGGGAAACCTCGCTCAGTAGGCCTACTTCCTTAATCGTACGCCACTCAATGTAGAGTGAGCGTAGATGTTAACATGTTAACTGGAGAAGCTCCGGCGTAGCCTAACTGATGTGAAGGTCCAACGATCCCCTGCAACACTCCACGAAAACCGTTCCGTTACCTGGGCCTACAATTCACCATGCACCTTGACTGGTCAGCCCAATATCAACTGACCAGGGATACCATTCGAGACATGTGTCACAACATGAAGCACTCATACGCTACAACCTCCCAAAAGATGCGCACCCTGAATACATGCATACGGACAAAAATTCGGTATGCATTCTGTGTGGCCCCTTACACCAAAGCTCAGCTCAAAGCGTTAGACAGCCCCCTCTGTAGGGCAGCCAAAGAAGCATATGGTCTTCCCAACAGTACTGCCACGGCAGTAGCACATGAAGACGTCAGTAAAGGCGGTCTAGGGTGCCCCTCCCTACTAGCAGAGTACAACACTGTACAAATACAGCGGTTGACAGAGGCTCTCAATGACCTCGGACCAGTGGGAGAGCTCAGCCGTACACGCCTGCAGAAAAATGGCAGCTGCCTGGACAAACTGACAGCAATGGCTCGCCCTGCCCTAACACATACACCATAGCCTGAGGCTGAGGCAGGTGATTGCAAGATAGATGTCGAGCTCAAAAAGCAGGGACTTGGCCCAACAGAACTACCCGATATCAGCCCACTCTTGCAAGACCTCCAGAACATGCAGGCACTTGCAAGCCCCCAACCACCAGACCTCCTCCTAGCTAACCTTCACAAAATCAGACAAGTAGGTATGCACCGACTTCAGGACATTATGTCTTCCACAGGTAGAACTGTCCTTACAACAGGACAGCTCATGTTGAAACTGGACAAGGATATCACCGCTAGGACGCTGACCGCTTTTAAACGTTTTGCATACATGCTCGCTCTCCCGCCAGGCATAACAAAAGAAACCTACTGCAGCAGGCCACCTGTGCAAGCAGGACATGGTCCAACAATCCATCCGGAGTATGCAAGGCTGCTGAAGTTCCACAACATCATCGATGACATAGACATACGCAATGCACCTCTCCCAGCATTGTGGGCTGCACAGACACATGCCCCAAGCACAGAGCAAGCCATGACAGAGATACAGGCTTACCTGTCCTCACTCAGCGCACCACCAAGAGGCCACACTAAAAGCAGCAGTGTGCGCCAGACTGCAACAGACATCACAGCCCCACTGGTGTACCGAATAGAAACAGGCTATCACGTTTACCAGCGAATCAAAGATGAGAAAAGACAGCCCTTCAAAGATATGCGAGAGCAATTATATAACAACTTTGCAGAAGGGCAGGACCAAGTAGAAGGTATAGAAGGTCTGGCAGTGGCGGCACGCCACACCGGACGAGGGCAAAAGAGAAAGAAAAAGGCAACACAGAACCAGGTCATTGTGCGATGGGCCCCAACAGTTATGCAAGGATGGGTGGTGGAACTGGCTAAGCAAAAGGGCTATCACATTGATGATGCTCCAGAGCACGCTCTACAGCCAATGACCCATCATGAAGTCTGCAACACACCAAACCTCCCGACTGAATGCTGCTGTCCTAACGCCCACTTGCCAGCACGACGAATCCCTGCACGTACAACCCTAGCACATTGCAGCATATGTAGCAGACGATATCATATTGATTGTCTCCCGCTAACCCATCGCCCTGCAGGGGACATATTGGAAGAGGATGTCACGACAGGCTGGACCTGCATTGAATGTAACAGGGATCAGTATGCCACTAAAGGCCTCCCTCTTGATATAAGGCACTACAACGTCCATTGGAAGCCCAGTCGAGAAAGTGAGAGCGACCTCATCGCACATAACCCAGGTGTTGCTGAGATGATTGCTGCGCAGCAGCAGCAAATGACCGGTCCCCGGCAACTCCTGCACTTGGCGAGCTGGCTCAAGCTCAGCAAGGGTTATCGGCACTGCAGCAACAAGGCGACTACTACCCCGATCACCCTCAAAGATACAACATCAACATTGGACAGCAGTACAGCAACATTTTCGACATGGACACATCACCAATGAACCCCCATGCTGATATCCACCCCACAGGAAGACACGAAGTCTATATTAGAGAAGTAGAGATGTGCATCATAGATGGACAACTGTGGATAAAAACGCTCGCCTGCATATACACACCAGATGGCAAATGTCGCTACACCCTCACCCCTGAAAGGACAGCAATACTGTACCAACAGTACTGCCACAGCACTCGCCACAAACCAAAGGTTATGCGGAAGTTGAAGGCAGGTACCTTTCCCCAAGAACTATATGCCCTCATGTGCACGTACAGAGATGGAGCACAGATCAAAGATCACAAAGCCATTAGGAAGGTCCAAATAAAGAACCACTGGGCCACTCCCCCTGAGGTGTATGAGGCTCTCAGGCAGCTCACAGACATAACAAAAGAGAGATTCGCAAGCCCCCTCAATTACTACAACCCAACATTTACGATGTACTGGAGCGCCCACAAAAGGGACCAAATCTTTGGGGCAAAATGGGATAGCTACAGGTATAGGTGGACCGGCGGAAGCGTGCACAACCCAGAGTATGAGGACGAAGACCTGAATCAGAACATGGCTACTGCCATAGCAGCGGCCCGTAACACAACAGCCCCTGTCTTTGGCATACATATCCTGCCTGCTTGGTCCGATGCAAACAGAACTGCCTACCTTGCATGGCTACAACACTACCCAGAAAACTGCATGCATCTCCTACAAATACCCCGAAAACACTTCAGGTTCCAGAAACCCACAACTTGGGAACGGGGCGACATGTATGCAGGAAACCCTAGATGGGACGTAAATATCATTGTCACAGGCAACGCAAAGGGTTTTGAGGCCCACCTCCCTTACTGGGAGAGCGGCTACATGACCAGGTTTCTGCAAACGCTGCAGGATGCCATTAATCAGTCCCTGCCGGACGACAAAGAGATACAAGACATCAGCATGTACTACAACCCCCCAAGCAGCAATGCCCCGCCCAGCACATCTCATCAGCCAACATTGCTGACGCCAAAACAGCTCAGCAAAATGGGTTACCCCAAACTAACAAACGGCTCTGAGTCCCTCCGGGACGATTCTGCCACCAGTCAAGACCCTCCAGCCATGGTTGACGCCAGCACCACACTGGATGACCTGGAAACGCAATTAGCCACTGCCCAACCAACAGCCCCACCCCTCCGATACAATTGGAAAAACTATGTCTACACACACTAGACCCTGGCGCCTTGGCGTAGTGGTTAGCACTCTCCATTGCTATCCGCTAGGTTGCCAGTTCGAACCCCGATGCGGGCGGGGTTTTCGAAGGGTCATGCCGTACGCGGTATGATCGGGTCAAAGTGTGGGTTCGCCCATGTTGCCGGCCTGAGGAATGACACTTAATCAATGTGTCGAATGCACCTCAGGTCCTTCGCAGGCAAACACACACACACACAGATGGTAGCTACAAGCAAACAAGCCACAAAGCATCACCAATAGATGCAGAGTGTGATGCCCCAGGCATAGGGGCAGGAGTGTACTTCCCCCCACAAGCAGCCAATGAGGACGATGAACGTGGGGTTTCAATTGTCCCTGCAGGCGACAGCCATCCCCAGAACACCATGAACAGAGCAGAACTGGTTGGTATCCTTGCTGCGCTGAGGCATGGAGCCCACATGATAGCCACCGACAGCCTCAGCTCAATGTACCAAATCAAAAAGATGCTGAGACGCCCACAAGATCTCCTAAATCACCAGCACTGTGAGCTAATTAAAGAGATAGTAACCGAGATCGTCAACAGGGGACTGAGGACAACCCTTCACAAGGTCAAGGGCCATGCTTCCATAATCGGTAATGAAAAAGCGGACGCAATCGCTAATGCGGCTGCGACAGGGGACACCTCCGACTATGAGGAATGTGAGAAGTACGAAAGTCCTAGTAACAACAGGTTGACCCAATATTGGCCGTACAAGACCCAATGGAACAATCGTTGGTCACGGACCAATGGGCAGCGCACGTTGATTGACCGTTTCAAGCGGGTGAACCCTTTGACGGACCTTCACGACTCGGTACGTCATTACTGCCACCAAAAGAGTCGCTTTGGGATGGCAAACAGAGCTACCTGTTATTTCGAGGCTTTTAAAAGGATCGAGGAAAGACTGGACCTGCCTGCTAGCAACGAGTACATGACCTCGGGAAAAATCAAGTATGCAGAACGAAAAACCGCTTTGCGCTACCGCTACGGGACCATGTGGACAAGGAAGATGGCCTATAGGTGTGGACATGCACCTAGTAGCAAATGTCTCCTGTGCGGTGACGAGGATGGCGGACACCACACAGCCTCAGGATGCCCAGCTTTGAAAAGAATGTACATCAACAGGCATAACAAGGTCGGCCAACTAATCATGACAAGAGTGTTAAGGGGACGCAAAGGAGCATTTGTCATTCAAATGGACCTTGGATCAACTGAAAATTGTGCAGAAGACGGCATCATGGCCCACCATTCTAAAAACATCCCGTGGGAGCTCCTTCCAAGGGGACTAAAGGAGGCAGTGCAACAAGCACAAGGCACCACCGATAAGCGCCCTGATGGTATGCTCTACAAACCCAAGAATGGAAACAACCCAGCAGAGTACTGGATAGTAGAGGTCAAGATCTGCAGGGATTCAGACCCAACGCAACAGGCCAGCAAAGCAAAGCTGATTATCAACACCAAGTACTCATTGACAAAATCAAAGACATAGACCCCACTGCCAAAGTATGGTACTATCCCTTGCTTGTCGGAGTTGCAGGCACCATATACAACAGTACCACCATGAATCTGCAAGCCCTCGGTATCAACAGATACAGATTACAAAGTGGCCCCACAAAGGGGGCGCCCGTAACGGAGCCAAACTAGGCTCCATGGGCATCATACACCATGCCAGACTCATCAATATAATCATCATAGTCAGACGAAAACGTATCAATTTGATAACCAACCAGACCTAGCTCCTCTAGTGTCTCCCTAGGTGCATAAGGTAGAAGGTCGGATGCTTCAAAGCGCCTATAGTCTAGGCATTCTGATACAAAGGCAGCAACCTTCCTGGGGTTCTGGTTCATGAAAGCACTGACCTTCCCAGAGGGCCGCATAGACCGAGCAGCCCGGGACACTCCTCCAAAATTTGAGAACAATGCTTCCTCATACTTCAACCGAATGTGGTGATATGTGGGGCATTCAAACAGGACATGATACTCATCCTCCATAACTGAGCCCAAAGTACACTTCTGACAGACCCTCTCAGATCTCGGCAACCGAGCGGGGGCCGGCACCCACCTTTCAGTTTCCACTCTTAAATGATGTGCACCAGTCCTAAACCGTATCAACTGCTTAATTTGAGAAAAAGGGATCCCACCAGAATGCTTAATGTAGTTGGGCATACCCGGAGGGTAGCCTTTCTCCTGTGTCCCACCAGTCCCATGGGGAACAGCAAACCAATTGTTGTACGTAACTAATCTTATACGCGCCGTGGGTGCTGTCCTGGGGTTTGACTCCAAATTCTCCCAAGGTTCTACCTGAACAAATTGCTCCCATGCAGCCCACACTACCCCACTGGGAACAGGTAAAATGCGGTCAGCTGCGGAGTCAAAGCCAAACTGTTTGACAAAATCCTGCACAGTGGCAGCATCATCCCTGGAGCCCTGGCCAGTGATCATATGCATCATAGACAAAAACCTTCCGGCCCACGATGTGTTCCTCTTTGGAGCGGCTTGCGCTCTTTTAATGGACTCCCTAACAGTAATACCCAAGATACTGTTGCTGGGTGCTGCTTGCAACCTTTCCCACAATGCGATTGAAGATCGTAACCATCCCTTGGCCACTGGCTCCATGCACATTTCCTTGTGCAGGACTGTCTTGGATACAGACTTGCGCAGCTGACCCAGGCCTCGCAAAAACGTTGTCTGAACCGCTTGCAGAGGGTTATCAAGAACTTGGCTGAGATGCTTGCTTGAGGCAAGCATGTCAGGGCCCCAGATGGCACCACAATACTCCAAAATAGGCAAGACAAGAGCTCTAAACATCTGAAGCTTCACAGCTATGTCCCTTACTTTACGGACTCGGAAACGTGAGATCATGGCCCAGGTGGCACGCGTAGCTGCAGTTGCAAGGGAGCTGATGGCTGCAGAGACACCCTCAGTTTCATGCAAAATCACCCCTAGGTACCTAAACTCTCTTGCTCTGGCAACAGGTTGCCCATCAATCTGCCACTGCCATGCCTCACCCGCAGCAGGAAACTGAGGGTGCCGGAAAACAACCACCTCTGTCTTTGCAACATTAACCTCCATGCCTTTCGCAAGGCAGAACTGATGCAAGTGGTCCAACTGTTGCTGAAGCATCTGGGGGTTAGGTGCAAACAGCACCAAGTCATCAGCATATAGTAACATTTGCAACAGCTTGGGCCCCAGTTGGACACCTGCCCCAGGCAGCCGTTCTCGCAACCACTGCTCAAGTTCATCAATGAAAAGACCAAACAACAAGGGAGACAGGGGGTCACCCTGCTTGACGCCACACTGACTGCCGATCTCAGGGCCAAGCATGGTACCAATTTTGGGCACAAGGGGGGCATCCCAATACATCTGCACTATTGCCTGCAACATGCATCCATGCACTCCTAACTCAGCAAGACGCTTGACTAACAAATCCCTTCTTACCATGTCATATGCCTTTCGAAAATCCACAAAGCAACAGAACAAGGGTTTACTCGTACGGTGGCCCTGAGATAAGGGCAAGCTCTAAAGCAATGCATTTCAGAAGTACATACTGCAGCAGTTAAGTCCTTACACAGCATATACACAACTAAAAGAAAACTGGAAAAGCCCAAAGAGCCTCAATGGCACAGGAGGAACTACAAGAAAGTAAGCTAACAAAGGCGGGTGGGCGGAAGCCCACCCACGGATGTAACTATCCTATGGTAGGCTGGCCCAGTGTAATCCTTACACCAATGGGCCCCTCCCTTAATCTTACCCGGGAGGGCACCTCACGCCCCTCCTTGCGTAGCTCTCTCTATCTCTCTCTGGAGTGTTCCGCTCCGGCGTCCATACCAGCTCCTGCTCCGACCAGGCAGCCAATCGACACTTCCATGAACACCACCACGACAGCGCCTTTCCAACTCCAACACACACAGCAGACAACTTCTCAAAACATAGAAGATGTCCTGCATGCTAATTCATCCCTGGCGAACCAATCTCGCAAATAAGTTTCTACGAAAGTCGCTTGTACCCGATGCTCTCGCGAAAGGGCCTAAAAGAGCCGGCATCAAGCCGTCCTCCCAGCACATGAACGCCCGGGATCCTTTGGCGCTCCATGTAGCTCAGCCCTTCAAACGTGGCGAGAGTAAAGCCCCAAGACGTTCAGCGAAGACGAAGGGGCACGCTTCAACTTCGAGTAACTTTGAAGACTCGAAAAAGCTAAGAACCGTCGGAGATCCACATGCGTGACATAGCGTGCTTACAGCACGCAAAAAGCATCTGAGTGTGTCTGTCAGCATGAAGTGAGTCTATATGTGCACATACCACAACCAAGAGACAATCAAGAGACACAAGGAGGTTGTCCAATCAATCAATCAATCAAAACGCAAGACCAGCAATGCCAATGGCCAAACAAACCTAGGCCACAAACACAAGGCTCCTGATCACAATCACGAAGCCACACAACCGATGGTGGATTTGCCACACACAAGCTGAGGCTAGATGCAACGGCGTGCACACCAAGGGGAAACAAACACCACCACTAAAACCCAAAACCTGCTCCACTTCCATCACACATGGGTGGCGGGGAGGCAGCAGGATCAAGCACCACCCTAGTAGGGGCTGGAGGTGGCTCCCACCACCTAGGTACTGGTGAACCACCATCCTCCCAGCCACTGAAAGGCACCACATAGCGCTCCACATGCATATCAATAGCTTGCTTAGTGCGCCTTCTACACCTCACTAACCGTTGGCTTTCCCAAGGGTGCGTAAGATCCCACAACCTCTTCCTCCAAGCACTCTTAATCTGACATGAAGCCTCCCAGCTCCCCTCATCTTGACCAAGCACCTTCAGATCTGCACACACGCATTTCTCCCAGGTATGGCGAGGCCTACCCAATGGCCTCGTCATGTCACCATGTAATGAAGAGAACAACGCAATATGCGGCAACCTGCCCTCCTCCATGCGGCCCACATGCCCCAGCCACCTCAGCCTATTTGCTGTGATGTATGCTGACAAGGTGGCTACCCCACATGATTTCCTGATATGCTCATTGGTGTGCCGATCTGACAGCCTGACCCCCAGGATGCTCCTAAGGCAGCTAGAGTGCACCCGCTCAAGCTTTTGCGATTGCACTTTGGTCAGGGACCAACACTCACTCCCGAACAGCAGAATTGGCAACACATATGCCTTGTAACACTTCACCTTCGTAGCCAATGACAGATGCTTGGTACCCCACATCTTTTCAAACTGCTTAAACCTCCCCACAGCCTTACCCCTCCTGATATTCAACTCCACATCCAACTGCCATCAGTCACAAGCACACTTCCCAAGTACTTGAACTGTGACACCTCTTTTACCACACCCTCACTGATAACCACCTCTGGTCCTTGCTGCACTGGCACATCCCCCTCCTTCCAATCCTTGTCAATGGACAGGATCTCAGTCTTGCTTGCATTGATGCGCAACCCAAGACTAGCAGCAACCTTGTCCATCACCTGCAGCATGACCACCAACTCCTCCCTGCTGGGACTTAGCAACACCATATCATCTGCATACAGCAGAACAGACAACAGCTCCACACACCCACCACTACCACACCCATCACGCTCAAGTTTCCCATCTGCATGATAGGCCAGCTTCACCCCACATCCCTCCGGCATCTGAGCCATTGCCTGCCGAACCACAAAGTCCATGTAGATATTGAACAGCAAGGGAGCAATGACACATCCCTGCCGCACCCCGCCATGCACATCAAACCACTCAGACACCACACCACCCATCCTAACAGCAGCCTGTGTGCCAGTATGCAAGTCCATCAGCAACTCTATCAGCTTTGTGTGTACCCCGTACACATGCAGGATGCGCCATAGCGTGTCTCGCGGTACAGAATCATATGCCTTACGCAAATCCACAAAAGCCATGAATAGAGGCTGATCGAATGCTACAGACTTAGAGATGACCTGGCGTATGGTGAACAGAGCATCAGTGAGGCCCCTCCCCTTCCTAAAAGCAGACTGGTTATCAAGCAGTTGTGCATCGATATGAGAACTGATCTTAGCCAAAATGACCAAGACATACACCTTCCCCGGTATACTTAGCAAGCTTATCCCCCTATAGCTATCTCTCACTTTGCGCTCTCCTTTGCCTTTATACAGTGCCACCAACAGTGCACGTTTCCACTCCACTGGCGCTTTCCCTGACTCCCACACCGCCACAATGACCCTGTGCAACCATTTCAGCATGGTCCCACTGAGCTTTAGCATAGGCGCTGCGATACCATCAACCCCAGGAGCTGCCCCATTACGACAGGCAAAGACAGCTTCTTCAACCTCCTGCACAGTAGGTGGCTGAGCTGCTGCTTCACTCTGCTGGTTTGCACCTTGCCCTGCCTCCATCTTCTGCACTAACTCCTCAATGGTCTGCTGCATTTGCTGGTCGAGCTTGGCAGGGCAGTTGAGGACATCAGCAAAGTGCTCAGCAAAGCACTTCACCACCTCCTCCCTGCTTTGGAACAGCTGCTTGCCATCAGCACCCCCTAGCACAGCTGTAGGAGCAGCAGAGCTACTGCCCTGCTGCTCCTTGAAGATCCGCTGGACATGCTTGTGGAACACGGCTAGATTACCAGCTTTTAGAGCATGTTCCGCAAACAGCGCTTGCTGCTTGAAGTACCGCTCCTGATCCTTCTTAACCGCTCGCCTAGCAGCATTACTGGCCTCCCTGTAATCTGCCCTGGTAGCATCATTAGGAGAGGACAGCACCGCTGCATGTGCTGCATGTTTCCGCTCAATCTTCTGCAAGGTCGCATCGGATATAGCGAAATCTCGGCGCCGCTGCTGAGGCTTGAGGTTTAGACCAGCCTTATGGGCTGCTTGGCTGGCTGCCGCTGTTAGCTGTGTCCATTCGTCTTGTGCGCTCTGCAACTGAGCCCCTACCAGACGGCTGAACTGGTTAGACATTGCTAGCTCAAAGCACTGCTGAGTTGCTGCAGATTCTTGCAGCCGGCTGCAGTCATAGGGCCGTGCTGGCTGTCCCTTCGCACTGTGCTGCTTGGCCACTGACAAGCGGAGGCGCATCGTAAGCACCAGCATTCTATGATCAGAGCCACCTGTATCAAAGCTGCGAAAGACCCTGCAGTCTGTCACACTTGACATGAACCGCTTGGAGACAGCTATGTAATCGATGACCCTGAGCACATCCTGCTTGTTTCTATTAACCATCTTGTGAGTAGCAGTCCGGTAATTGCTGTGCTTGAAGAAGGTGTTGGCTAAGCGAAGGTTCAAGGCACCAGCCAGCTGCAAGAGTCGCTCACCATTCCCTGAAGGCTGCTGCTTCCCAAAGCCATGAGGCCCCATAACACCCCCATACGGTTCTGGATCAGTGCCAACCTGGGCGTTGAAGTCACCTAGAAGGACTAGCATGTCCCTGGAAGGCAGCGCTGCCAAGATAGCTTCCAACTGCAGGTAGAAAGCTTCCTTGACCTCCTCAGGGGTGGACTCGGTATCAGTCGGCGAATATGCTACCACGATTGAGGCGTTTATCCCACTGCTGATTCTCACACGGACTACCAGGATTCGCTCACTGACAGCAGACCAGTCGATTAGGCAACGGGACCACTTCGAGTTAAGAAACAGGCCCACCCCATGTTGCCGTGGCTGACCCTCTGGCAGCCCGGACCATATCAACTGCCAGTCCTTCGTAACATTACGACATCCACTACCCGGTATCCTGCTTTCAGCAACACCACAGGCTCCAACGCCAAGGCGAGACAGCTGCATGACGTAATAGGATAGCTTGCTCTGTACCGAAGCATCGTCACTGCAGAAAGTTCTGCAGTTCACGAAGCTGAGGCGTTCGGACCCCGTCTTAAGCAATCGCAAGTGCTCAACAGGCCCATGCCTCTTGCTGTGCACGTTGCGAGGTCGTTTGACCCGGTTGCATGGCTCAGTGACCAGCTGTGCGCTGCAACTGGCGCGCATGCCCCCTGGACGAGACAGGGACGCACACACGGGATCCAGCTGCCTTCACCGAGTTCTAAACTCCCTACTAGTTCACTTTACAGGCTCGACGGTAACATGCCTAAAAAAGACATGTCACCGCCAAGCAGAGCGATGTATAATGTTATCTATAGGCGTATAGGTTGTCCAATAGAAAAAAACCTGTGTGAACGAGACCCTTCGGAAAAGCGCATCCCCATTAAGTTGTAGGAGGGATGAATGAATGTGATAGCATGGGGTGCATCAGCTGGGGACAAGGGAGATGAGAGGTGGCTGCAGTAGCTAAGATTGCTGCTGCATTGGGGCTGGGGCCATATGGGAAGCGGCTGCTGCAACGGAGGGGTATGGAATGAGAAGGAAAGGAGAATGGCTGCTGATAGCTGCCGGTTTATGCTACTATATTTCATCTCGAGTGCCGCCCCAAGCGCGAGTTGCCGCCCCATACCCCCGGTTACATGCGCTCAAATTCTATCATTCCTCTCGACACCCTACGGTATGCAACACACGCATTTGCCATGTCTTGATTGGGCCCATGCAGCCGAGGGATATAATAAATTAAGTGGCATCCCTCCAGACATGCAGCAGTCGACCTGCAACAAGCCAAAGCCTTACTCAAACAGTCAAAGGCGCAGACACAAACAGAACACAAATCAATCCACACAAAAACAAACACAGCCCAAACAGGGCCCACAAAGCAGAACAGCCCCCCCCCCCCCCCACACACACACACAAGACCAACACAGAGGCAGGTTTCGGAAGACTAAGGAGGAATGGCATAGCATGACATGGTGGCGCTACTTCAGTGTTGGGCAGTTTTTTTTACCCAGAAGGACCAGGCCCAAACCAGGAGGCTTGTCTTGACAGAAGGGGCTAGCCACTACAGCTACTACATGTCTCACTTTTCAGATCCGTCCAGATGGTTGTGTAGTTGCTTGTAGTAAGAGCAGAATCATAGTGCTCATGTCTGATCTTAGTTGCAGCTTAAACACAACAACACTTACCGGTATACAGCACCTCAGTTTGGGAGTGATTCTCCTCTTATATATGTCCTCCTGCCTTCAGTATGAAACCTACTGTGGTCAGCAGCATCCCCGGCCCGTTCTCAGTGTCGCATTCGCCCCGCTACTTCTTAGAGTTTTTCCTGTAGCTCAATACAGTGTCCAGATACCAAGCTCGCTCCCTCACAAGCTTGCTCCCTCACAGAACAGCAACCCTACAGAACATGTTGCCAAAAACGCTCCAGCTTTGCTATCCTTCGATGAGATTATCAACATCTGATCTAATTCTAGTAAGCCTCCCACTACTTAAGGGGTTGCTGTCAGCGGAGAAGAGGAGCATGCACGGTGGCTGGCCCTGCACTGCAGACGTGAAGAAGATGTAGAGCAGGAGGTTGGCGCGAAGAAACACTGCTTGCATTAATGCCACATGCATGCATCTGTTGGGAACGCTGGCTAGCAAGGGGCGCAGACAATGAGTAGTGCTGAAGAGTGATAACTGTATTGCCGGCCCACCAAGGGGTCTGGGGGCGAAGCCCCCAGAAGCTAGAAAATTTCTGCGGTTCAGAGCACCCAGGAGTGATATCCTTAAGCTCCGTATACGTTCTTAGCAGCCACACAGCCATCGTGCTGTATACTCGTATACCTCCACGCAGATCGTTTCCCATCCGTATACATCCTCGTAAGCAGCTTGGTATAAAACAAACAAACAAAAATTTAAGGTGCGGTATACCTTCACGCAAACGCAGCCGTATACCGTATACGTCTCGCACTTTGGCCGTATACCGTATACGTATACCCATAAACACCCGTAATGTCTTGTATGTTCAGGATGCATGTTTTACTACATTTTACTACAAACTACACAGGAAGTTGACTCCCCCAGGGCAATCCTTACTACATACTACTGCAGGTCCCAGGAATTCTGTAGTATCTGTAGTAAAATTCAATGTTAAAAATTTGTTTTGTAGTAATTCTAGGGTCATTACTGGCAATGATTACTACATTTTACTACAAACTACGAGAGAAAGTGCCCTTTCACAGCCAGATGCTACTACATGCTACAGCCCATTTTGGAAAAAGTGTAGTAAGTGTATGGTCAGGGTAGTTGAGGTGACGTGTCTTGTAGTCCAGCCTTACTACAAGCTACTACATGGGTCTACAGAGCGGCTCTGAATATTGAGACACGTAGTAACTGTAGTGGCTAGCCCCTTCTTGACAGGCTGTTAACTTCCAACACAATAAACCCCACATGGTCTACTCCCCCCCCCCCCGGGAAAGACAACAGCCGACCAAAGCAGGCCGACAGATCAAAACAGACATGGAATTCAGATGACTAAGCAAACAGTACATAATGAACAGAAAGCACATGCATGTACTACACTGTTAGCAACTGCACATGCCGAACATGCATTGAGAAAAAAAGCAATACTCAGATACACAACCCAAGTGGAACATCCCATGAGCCAACACACAATACAAGATCAATCATTCCGTTTTTAAACCAACACAATATATGTCTGACTCATACTACTATGATATGACAACACTAGTGTTCTAGCAACAACCCAAATACGGTCACAGTTTTTGGGTTGTCCACAAGCTGACTGCTTTTGTCTCTGAGGCATCACGGTCACAGTACATACTGCAGACCACTGAGCACAGTTGTAGCCCAGACCCAAATGTCAGTTTGTGAGGAGAACATATTACGATTACGATTACGATTACATCATGGCCCCTCAAAGGGGGCGCCCGTACGGAGCCAACCTAGGCTCCATGGGCAGAAATACTGGAACCTGGTCCATCAGAAGTGAATGTCTCAGCAATATCACCTCTTGGTCCAGAAGAAAAGGTATCGAAAATACGACCTTGCCATTCATCCCCGAATAATGACAAAAGTCAAAGTAAGGATTATAGTCCTCACATTCCTCCGACCTCCGAAATTCCATGCATTCATAAACAAACTTTGCAACTTGGAAACTTGGCTCTTGGTCCATGAACAATCTCACGTTGTCTGAATTATGCTTCATTGTACTAGAAGCTTCCTGGCAACCTCCATCCTGTGCAAACAAAACGGTATTATACTTCTCACGAATTCTATAATATGCTGGGCATTCAAAAAGAAAGTGTACCTCGTCCTCAACCACTGTGCAAGAGCATTTTGAACATACACGATGCTGCCTTGGCAGTTTGGGACGAGCCCACCTCCCAGTTTCAATAGCAAGATGGTGTGCACCAGTACGAAACCGCATTAACTGTTTCACATAAGTAAACGGGATACCTGATGTGTGCCTGATATACCTTGGCATGCCCTGAGGATAGCCAGCCTCTAACTCCTCCTGAGGGATGTCTCCCGTCATAAACCACGAATGATATGTGGAAAGCTTGATCAATTTGAGCTGACAGATTGCCTGGGGTTTGCATATGCGGCCACCTTGTCCCATGGCTCTTGCAACATGGTATCCCAAGCACCCCACACTTTAAGCCATGGAATAGCTGCAAGTTTATCATTGTCCGGCTCAGCTAGGCCATTTGTTGCCAGAAACTCTGCAATGGTCCCATCTGCGTCTCTACCCTGAGAAAGAGAGCGTACTGTATGCATAAACCGTCCAGCCCAGCTCTTAGGAGCAGAACCAACCCCCTCGCCTGCGTAAGATGCCAAAGACTCACGCACAGCCATGCCCAATAGGCTATCAGAGGGCACTTTGTAAAGCCTACGCCATAGATCAATAGAGGCTCGTAACCAACTCTTTGCCACTGGATTCATGCACATCTCCATATGCACCACAGTTGTTGGCACAGACTTCCTCAACTTCCCCAGCTGCCTTAAAAATATGTTTTGAATCTTTTGAAGCTCATTGTCCCATAGCTTGTCCAGCCTATCACAAGAGAACAGCAGATCCCGTCCCCATACCTCACTACAATATTACTACCGGTATCACATGCCTGCACCTTTGCAACCCTGGGCCAGGGGGCAATTGACGTAACCGCTGGCAGAACAGGAAACTGCAACAATGCCCCAACCAACAAGCACAAATACACATACCGACCTTGGGAATTAAAGAGAGAGACAGTAGATACCTGCCTGCTGCAGCCATGGCCGCAATTTAAGCCGCACTCAAGGGACATGCGTCCCGCCCAGCCGTAGTGCAGGACGAACCGCAGGCTGTAGCACAAGTGACTGCGGTTGCTTACGACAACACAAGCTGTCTTCAGCCTGCTACAGTCCTGACTCACTTGCCAATGCAGCTGCAACCCAAGTCTATGGTTCTCAGTGAGTACCTCGCTCGCCAAGGAGATAGGCAGGCCCCAGCGTATGAAAGGGCAAGGCCTCTATGGCATAGCGAGCCCCAAACGATCCACGAGAAGTGAGCCAGCGGGACTTATCTATCTGAAGAGCTTTCTCAGCGGCCGCAGCCTCCCCCGCGCTTCCCCCGCGACAGCTTCCTGGGACTTATTAGTGCCATGCTTCCAACCAACAAGCTTCGCTTTCTTCCACAACCACCCGGGCGTTTTGGGAGCAGGGAGCGGGTGTGGAAGTTTCTGGCGGATGTGTGATACGCCTTGGAGTGCTCGTGCTGCTGGAGCAGCAGCATGTGCAGACCGCTGCTGGCAGCCCAGGGATGCTCGGGACGACCGTCCTCTTGACTGTCAACATTTCCAGAAGGCTCTCCACTAGACAGGGCCAACAAACTGCGTACGGGACTGCTAGTCAGATGCATCTGACTGAATTGACGGTGGCCGCTTGGATAGCAAGCACATACAGCGCTTTGTATGCATGAGCACTGAACCACCCACCTGAGTGCCGGCGCCTGCTGGAGCGTCCTGCCATCCACCTTCACAGCGACCAACCATACAAGGCAAACCAACATGATGTTACATGTTCCTGTGATTTGCCCCATCACAGCGTGGGGCGCACGCAGCTGACTCACAGTCAAGCTGATGGATCCGCCCTAAAGATTTATCAAGATGCACCTGAGCGCAAGCCGTGAAGATGCTGTGACGCATGCAGCTGCCAGACATCGAACTAGTACACAATCACTACGCCGCTGACATATATAGCCACTGCAGTTGGCGGTGAGTCGGTACTAGTGTGGTGTGCAGAGGCACTGTGAGGTGGTGGTGTGTGGTGGTGGTGGTGGTGGTGTGTGGTGGTGGTGGTGTGTGAGTGAGTCCAGTCGGACTGGAGGTTCCAGGTTCGGCAGGAGCTGGGGCTTGCCTGGCCCGCTAGATAGCTGCTGGACGTCATGTCTCCCTCAACTCTCACCAGGCGACGCCAAGTGTTGCCAATCTCCCACACCCTCTCTTGTATGGTGTGCTTGTCAGCGTAAATAGCCTTATTAACTTCGCTTAGCCTGGATGCTGTAAGATGGGAAAGACACGGTTCCGTATGGTCCTTCTGACACTGGGCTTTCTGGCCTACCTCCCCGTACAGCATGGTTTGTCACATCCGCCAGCTTGCAGGCTAGAGTTGCAGGGAACCCCTGCAAGAGGCCTTGTAGAGTGTACCGGAGGGACGATTACAGCATCCATAAGCACGGGGTTGAGTGCACTTGGCACATCTTACGGCATTAACCTGGGTGGTAAGCTCTTGAAACGAGGCGCCTGCGGAACATCTGGGTGCCTAATTTCCATCTGCGGGAGCAGCAGAGCCGTCCTCAAATTGAGCATTACTGGGATAGAGTTCGAAGGATCCAAGAAGCAGGTGCTCGTATGCTTGAGGGGGAGAGCCCATATATTTTTCAAGCAGCCTGTGTTTGTTGGCAATCAGGCTGCTGCTATCAAGACCCTCGACCATTCAACCGCAGTAATTGAGGATGGCATGTTCTCCAGCAATGTAGGAGATTCAGGTGTAGGTGTCTTTGCTGTTGGAAATTCCAGTGTCATAATCAGGAAGAGCACCTTTTTGAACAACATTGCAGATGGGTGGTATGCAGGTGGAGGTGTTGCAGCAATTGAGGATGCCTCGGTGATTATCTCTGACCAGAGCACCTTTGCGGGAAATATGGCCATAAAGGACAATGCGGGTGGTGCTATAGCGATCCATGGTGATGCATATTGTGCTATTCAGGGGAAAACTTCCATTGTCAACAATACAGGCGAAGGAGGTGGCGGGGGATTAGTGGCTTTTGACTCTGCTCATGTCGATATCAAGGATGGCACCACTTTCATTTCGAACACAGCTATGAGGGGTGGCGGCGGCGGCATCTCAGCCAACAATGATGCAACAATAAGCATTAGCGGGGGCTGTGTCCTAGATGGCAATGTGGCAGAGGATAATGCAGGTGGTAGTATCGGAGTGTACGGCAATTCCTCTGTTTCTATCAATGAGAGTGTTATCAAAAACGGCTGGAGCACGTATCATGGGGGTGGTATCTATGTTGAAGGCAGTGCTGTTGTGCAGATTTCTAGAAGCATGTTGTTGAACAACAGTGGAGGGGTGATGGCAGCTGGTGAGGGGGATGTCTTGATTACAGATGGAAGCCATGTGGTATTTAATACTGCACCAGCTGGTGGTTTTGGAGGTGGTGGGCTGCTAATGATGCGGGAGGCCAAGGTAGTAGTCATGGGTAACAGCACCATATCTGGTAACACAGCTGCAGGTGTAGGCGGGGGTGGCATGAGTGTTGGTGGAGCTTCCTCACTGGTTCTGCATGACATCATTCTTAGGGAGAATAGGGCATCCAGTGGTGGTGCGGTCGATGCTTCTGGTGAGGCCAGAGTCAATATCACAGGCACCACCTGGTTTGAGAGTAACACTGCAAGGATGGGTTCTGATTTGAATATTGGCCCGAATGTGGAATTTTTTCTTGCAGGGAGCAACATAAATGCGGAGAGTGACACAATTGTCTGGCTTAGAACTAGCAACTGCAGTCGAGGAGAGGTCCTTGTCGGTGGGTTTTGTCAGAAGTGTGTGATGCCCACTTATAACTTGGATCCTTTTGGTATGGGAAGCTGTCATATGTGTCCTGCACAAGCCAACTGCACAGGGGGGCATGCTATTATACCCTTAGAAGGGTATTGGCATTGCAACAAGTATTCCACCCAAATCCATAAGTGTCCCCATGTGGATCCTGTTTGCGGTTATCATGGCAGCTGTTCTGCAGGCTATACTGGGAATGTCTGTGCTTCTTGTGAGCTTGGGTATGGCTCTGTGGGACCCTTCAACTGTAGTCTTTGCATGTCAGCTAGAGTGCAATGGGCTCTGTACATGTCGGGCTTCATTACTGCTGTCCTTTTGGTGGTCTACTTGATTCATGCAGCTTGGCGTGACAATCGATATGGCGACAACTCCGTAAGAGCATCTGATGTTGTAAAGGTGGCAATCTTGTTTGGGCAGTACCTTGTCATTCTGAGCAGCTTGTCTGTTCCTTGGCCTGTGTCAATGTCTGGCCTTTTCAAAGCGGCCAATTTCATCTTTGGTGCTGTGAGCGGTCAAATAGCATCCATTGACTGCATGTTAAGAGCCAGTACAGTTGCATCGATTCCATTAGCAGTTCTAAGGCAGCTTTTGTACCTCCTGGCACCTTTTGGGTTGTTGGCAGGGGTTTTTGTGGTGTTCACTTTACACTGGGTTGCCTTGCACGCTTGGCAACAGGCTGGGAAGAGGCTAAGAAAAGCCCCCAATCCGTTACTGGGCAGGGTACCAGTGATGTGTGTTGTCGTGCTGTTGTTTTGCTATCCGTTCCTTGTCAGGGTGGCACTTGGTTTTTTTGCCTGTGTGCCTCTTGATGATGCACAAGCAGTTGACGACCCCTTTCCTCACTACGCAATAGCTAATGCAACACATGGCTACTGGGTGCATTCCATGGATCAAGCATGCTGGGAAGGTTGGCATCTGAAGTGGGCATTGGGTGTGGGTTTGCCATGTGCACTGATTCTTTGTATTGCTGTGCCAGCTGCTGTCACACTTGGTTTAACATGCAATAAGTCAAAGTTAAACAGTTTAGGCTTTAGGTCACACTATGGTTTGTTGTATCGCAAGTACAGAGGAGAGCGGTACTGGTGGGAAGGAGCTATGGTGGTACAGACCATATTGCTTGTGGCAGTGTCTGTATTCCGCTACACGTTAGGCAACTACTTTGCTGCATTGCTCTTGAATGCAGTCTTCGGAGCTGCACTAGCCATGCAGCTCTTCTTCAAGCCTTATGAATCTCGCAAGCTACATCACCTGCAGATCATGGCAACTGCATGCTTATACATGACCGCCTACTTTGCTCTATCCCTGTTTACAGTGGATGTGGACAGTCCTCCAGTCTACCAGCAAGTCATTGCAGGCTTTGCTGTGGCTCTGAACTGCAGCTTCTTCTTATGGTGTGCTTTCCTCTCTTTGAGGGAGTCTAAGGGCCCTGTGGTGAGGTTTCTGAGGGCTGCAAGAGACAGGATCCTGGCAGGTTGTGGCCGTAGGGGTTCCCTCAAGAGCACTTGTGGGGCTACGCGTATCAAGAGCACCTCTGGAAGTTCTTTTACAAGCAGCAGTTCCAAGGAAGAAACTCCAGTCAAGCACATGGCTGGCTTGCCCAGTACTGGAGATTCGGATGTGCGGCTGGAGCCGTCCATGGCGTAGAAGACAATGACAATCTGCTGAGTAGCAGCAGCAGCATAGTTGCTGGCCTGTCAATGTGGGAGCCAACTTGAATCAGGTTGAGACATATATAGGACGGACAGCACTGGGTGGAGCATGCGAAAGGAATTGCACTCTGTGCTCCATTTCATGGAGCAGAACAGTTAGCAGACTCTCAGGTTTGTAGGGCACGACCTTGCACACATAATAATCAAGCCTTGACACTGTCTTTGTGACTTGAATAGCCACCTGTGCAACATGGTTCGCTGCACGTCCTGGTACTTTTGCCTTCTAAAGAAACTTGGGTGTGTTATGAATCCTTTTGCCTGGACTTAGCCTGGACAGTCTTGCTTGCCTCCCTAAAGTAGATAATACTGCTGCGGAGTGTTAGCCATGGATCAGTCAGGCACCTGCATTGTGGCATATTTAGACAGACATGTACTGCTTGAACATAGGGGTCAGTAGTGGGTGTGTTGATTGCTGGTTTGAATAGACTTGGCTTTCTGGGATGCTTGTATGAGCGGATTGAGAACCATGTGTCTGCCAACGGTGTGGTAGTAACCAGCAGATTGAACATGGTGATTTACGAGCCGTACAATGCTGGCATGGGTTGCTTCAGCACCTATTGCTTTTTGGTATGGTACTAGTCCATTGCGAACGATTTTGTCCGTAGTGCCTGGAGCACCATAGTCAATGCGGGTCGCGAGGCTGGTCATAGTTATTTGCTTCATTAGTAGTTCTGAGGGCTCATAGACAGGCACTATACCATAAGGTTGCGCATGGATGCGAGTCTTGATGGCAGTCTGTGCTACTGCATAAACGTGTAGACGTCACTTGTGCTCATTCATAGCAGCAGTCCTGTATATGCTGTCTGCATTGGTGTCGGTCCGAGGGCCATGTACTGCTGAGGACTGGAGGATACTAGCAGATGCTTGTGGCTTAAGTGCTACTAGATAGGAGCATTTTCTGGGGGGGGGGGTTAAAACCAAGGGGTCACTGTGTGCACCGGATGTGCCAGTCATGGTGCACCTGCTGTTTGTGCAGGCCCATGCTGTGCAGGGGGGTTGTCTGTCACGTGTGGTGTGCACAGCATGACTGGCAAGATGCATGGGGCTGGGGGGGAGATTCTCCCAGGAAAGACATCAGGAGCATTGAGCTGTAGTGTCATACTTCCAGCGGGTTTGCGGCAACTGCAGGAGTGTAAATATGAAGGTTGCTTTGTCTTTGGTCTCGTCAGTCAGAGTTTGTGGGGTGTTCTTCTTCAAGGCGGCGGGGTATGCAACCCCTTGAAGTGATTGGGGTTTTATGCATGCATGTCTGCTGGCAGTGCGCAAATGAAGCTTGCATGGGTCCGATCCATAGAGTTCAGATGTAATGTGAAAGGTTTTGCTCGAATTATATATTCGTGTCAAGTTCAAGGTTTGGGTCAGGAATGGCAGATAGGTCCACGCAGGGATCACTTGCCATATGCTTTCAGGTCAAAGTTCAGGTCCAGGTTCAGGTTTTGCCTTTCGGTTGAGGTCCAGGGACCATCAGGCCATGGTACACCCAGAGGTGGGTGCAGGTATAGGAACAGGAACAGGAGTGTATACTATTTCTTTGGCTAATTGTGGTCAGATGCGGAGGTTGTGATGTTATGGTTGTTCAGTAGCAGATGCTAGAGTTGAGTCTGGCTTTGTAGCCTGTTGTTAGTCTGGTATTGCATTTGATCGTAGTTATTACGCTATGCAGTGTGGTTCTGAGTAGTCAGGGTTTTTGCAATGCTTTTGCAGGATTGTACTTTTCAGATTGCACAAGGACTAGGCAGGGCAAATTCACGTGGGCAGGTCCATGCACCTGTGTGAATGCTTCGGCTGGCCAACTGGAGCAGTTCTACTTGTAGTTGGTGGGCTTTGCAAACATGCAGGAGTTTGGGTTTTGGAATCTCGTGTTCTGCATGTTTTTAAGGGTTCACTCTGTTCTCTTCATGACGGGGGGGAGGTCAGAACACACATATTCATGCCTGGAAGTTCAGCCTGAATTAGAGGTGGGAAGTTTTCCGCCCTGTTTATGCATGCATTTGGTATCAGCACTCATCACTTCTGAACTAGATCTGGTGCATCGATCAGTTGGTACGACACAGGCAGGACTTTTGGAACAGGAAACAAGGAGCACTGTGCGGACAAGCATCATTCAGCGGCCCACCCATGCAGATTCATACGTTTGAGACTGAGTTTGCACACATGTTGCAGCGATTAGGGATCAGGCATACTCACACATCTGCCTGTCATCCAGCTGCCAATGGGGCTGTGGAGCGGTTGGTTAGGTCCTGTAAGGACATCCTATGCAAGTATGTTAACAGTCACCCACAGCACTGGGTTCCGTCTGTGCCCAGGGCACGCATGGCGTACATGTCTCGAGTGCATTATGCACTGGGTGTTTCTCCTTTTGAAATGCTGCATGGCTGTCCCCCTCGGTTGGCGGTGCCAGCAGGTTTGCAAGCTGGTCTCTTTGATGTCTCCGGGGTCGTTGATGCTCAGGAGCACATCAGATGGATTAAGGGAGGCATCTAAAAAGTTAGATGCTCAGGCCATCGAGCTGATTCAGAAGCAGTTTAAGCATAATCGCAAGTAGAGGTAGGCCAGACGCACGGACTTGGGAAGGAAGTCAAAGCATAATTTGGCTGTAGGTGATTTGCTTCTCGTGTTGGAAGATAGCCCACCTTCTGCTTGGCACGCGAAAGTGAAGGGCCCTTTCAAGGTGGTAGCAATGGCATTTGATGGTGTCACAGCTGTGCTGGAAACGGGGGCTACTGATTTCAAGGAGGCACAGCGCTTTAAGCGGCATCTTTCGTAGTTGGTCAAGTTCTTCACTGCCTGACAGCCTTGTTTGGCTGAGGGGTGGATGTTTATCGGCATCTGGCTTGGTTGCAATTCTTGCTTTGTCTTGTTACATTATCTAGCAGGCCGAAGACAGCTTGTGTTGTCGTCAGTAACCGCAGTTACTAGTGCTAAAGCCTGCGGTTCTTCCTGCACTACAGCCGGGCGCGAAGCCTGCCATTGCTGGCAGCGCACAGATATATCATGTCTGTCTGCCTCAGTTCCCTATATCAATGGGTGCATTTGTGCTTGTTAGCATTGTTGCAGTTTTCTGTTCTGCCAACGGTTAAGTTAATTGCCACCTGGTCCTTCCAAAGGTGCCTGCATGTGATAGTAGGTTGTTTTGACAAACTGACATAATTTGGGTTTGGGCTACAACTGTGCTCAGAGGTCTGGTATATGTACTGTGCCAGTGATCCCCGTTGGAGACAGTAGCAGTTGCTTGTGGACAGGACAGATAGCGTATTTGGGTTGTTGCTAGAACAGTAATGTTGTCATAATAAGCATTAGTCTGGCCAGACATATATGCGTTGGTTTAAGAGCGGGACGATCTTGTATTGTGTGTCGGCTCATGGCATGTTCCACTTAGATTGTGTATCATGAGTATTGCTGTCTTTCTCAATGCAGGTTTGGCATGTGCAGTTACATGCATGTGCTTTCTCTTAGTTATGTACTGTTTGCTTAGTCATCTGCATTTCGATTACGATTACGATTACGATTACATCATGGCCCCTCAAAGGGGGCGCCCGTACGGAGCCAACCTAGGCTCCATGGGCAGAAATACTGGAACCTGGTCCATCAGAAGTGAATGTCTCAGCAATATCACCTCTTGGTCCAGAAGAAAAGGTATCGAAAATACGACCTTGCCATTCATCCCCGAATAATGACAAATCAAAGTAAGGATTATAGTCCTCACATTCCTCCGACCTCCGAAATTCCATGCATTCATAAACAAACTTTGCAACTTGGAAACATTTCATATCTGTCTTGGTCTGTCGGCTTGTTTTGCGGTTGCCACACCTTAAATGTTTGTTATGTTCTGTTTGGTCGGCTGTTGTCTTCCCTGGGGGGGGAGTAGACCCTGTGGGGTTTAGTGTGTTGAAGCCAACAGCCTGGGCTTGGTCTTTCTGGGTTTGGCTGTCTCTGTATTGGCGGTCTTGTGTCTGTGTGCCCTCGGTGTTCTGGGCATGTTTGGGCTCTGTAAGTTGCCGGGTCTGTGTTTGCGACTTTGCGCCTTTGACGCTTTGAATTTGGATGTAACAACAAGGCCTCACTGTAGCAATCCGTCAAAGGAACATCCACAGTGTCTGATGCATAACTCCTTGAAAGCGGCAGCCTGAGTTGATGAGTAAGCAGGGAGGCCTGTCGATGAGCCCCTGGACCTGCAATGCAAGTCAGGTGCAGGCAGCTCTCTGTGTTGCTGGCCTTTCCATGGACGGCCAACAACATCGACATCTGCCTGCGCCTGCCTTGCATTGCAAGCCTTCTAATTCATACCACAAACCAAAACTAATTGTGGCACAATCAGCCAGACACGAGTAGAAAGCACAGCACTAAGACCTGAAACCCTGCTTCCTAGAAGCAAAGCCAGATTCAACAGAGGAGTGGTAGTCCCATTTGTCTAGCTCTTCCCCTGTTTACCCATCGTCAGACTTGGATTCCATGAATGCCAAGATGAGCTTTCAGACAGACATAAAAAAAATGCAAAGGACAATGCATCTGAATGTACAATACACTGCAACGCCTGCAGGGCAGGGACAACATGTGTCAAACAACCATGAAGGTGGTTTTCCAACACTCTGATACATGTAAATGTTGAGGTGCATGGAGACAGTGCATGCTCACTCGGCTCCCTTGCAAACCCCAATTGCATGCATTGGCCCCATGCAAAAAGCTGCAACAGCACTAACCAGAGCAGCAACATCAGCTTAGAAGAAAGACCTCCACCATTTTGCTTTCAATGAACACCAGTACAGGGCCCCTGCTGATGTGTCTGATGTTCAATCATTATGAACACACTGCGCCAGGTGCTGGCTCTTGTCTGCGTCAAGGCATCCCGCAACAACCTTTGCATGCTAGAGACATGGGGCAACTGACTCCCTTAATAGATGACTGCTGAGTTTTCCACAATCCGCAGCAGCTCAAGAAGCTTGCTGCTGCTGCTTTTCCAAATATTGTGCCACGACACGCTCTACTGTGTCCACAATGGCTTGTGTTTGGGTCTCAATCTCAATGTTCACCATGTCTCCCACCCCCTTTAAACCAAAGACGGTTACTCGGATGGTCTCTGGAATCAAGTACACACTGAAGCAGTCGTCCCAGACCTCCCCTATGGTAAGACTGCAGCCATCTACTGCTATATAGCCTTTTGGCAAGACATACTTGATCCATTTGGGCTCCTCCAGCTGGAAGGATATTCTGCGGTTGTTTTCGCTGTCTTCTACGTTGACGATCTTGGCTTGACAATGGACGTGCCCGGAGACGTTGTGGCCACCAATTTCGTCTCCAACTCGCGCTGAGCGCTCGAAATTGACCTTCCGCCCAGGATCAAGCTGTCCTAAGCTTGTGGCTCGGAGGGTCTCCTTCATCACATCAAAGCTCAATGTGTCCCCATCAATCTCTGTGACAGTCAGGCATGTGCCATTGATTGCAACGCTTGCTCCAATCTGCACGTTGGCTGTCTTGCCCTCTGGAAAATTGATGCGCAGCCTGCTCAGATCTGTCAGCTTGTCTACTGCAACTATGTCAGCTGTCCCCTGCACAATGCCTGTAAACATATTGCGTATACACAGCTTACGGCGGCTTACTAACGAACGGGTCTGCTGTTGGCAAGCATGCAAGCGTGCCGGTCTGCTTAGTTGCCTCGACAACATTTCAATGAGAAGGGCACTGTCTGCTCGTGCTCTTCGCAACCTCGCATGAGTTTTGCTTGATTTCGCTCCATCTTTCTGCTACAGGGTAGTCATAATATCTCTGCCCAAAACAAAGACAAAACGTTAACACACTTGGCTGGTCACCGGCCATGCACTCGTGTCACCTGCTTCACCTTCACCTTCACTGCGACGCTTAAGGGCGGGCTGTGCAGTTTACTTAATATATAGATTTAAATATGCTTGCGAATGCATGCGCTTGCTCGTCATCCATGCTCTCATTTGTGAGGGATGATTTGCTCGCATGGGGATGTCCAGGCTCCTACTGCTGGTCAAAAGGTCTGTGAAAGCAGAGAGCATGATCCACCCCTGCTTGGCCAAGCCTCAGAAATACACACACCAAACAAGCCCTGTCAATCTGCCGGGATAAAAGTCTGCATTTTGTTGTTCAAGGTGTGTGCTTTGCTGGTGCTGAACAACAACAAACAACAACAAACATTTAAGGTGTGGCAACCGCAAAGGGCTGCTAGGTCGAAACGACCAAACACACCATCGGATGGATCCAAACACAATGGCTTCCAGACCACCAACCAAGCAGTACTGATACCGAAACATGTATCCAGGCAAGACAGAGCTCATGATCAAGAACACCACCCACTCCTCCATCGGTTGCAACGGCATGGCAAACAATGACGATTACCACGGGCTGGAGATGTACAAGAACCATGCAAAGGACTCAACCACAGAGGGATATATGCAACCAGACCCAACCACCATGGAATGTGGCCGAATCAATCCCTCCAAAGTCAAGGCAACGCTCCTATCGAGACAGAGACCATGATCAAGAACACCACCCACTCCTCCATCGGTTGCAATGGCATGGCAAACAATGACGATTACCACGGGCTGGAGATGTACAAGAACCATGCAAAGGACTCAACCACAGAGGGATATATGCAACCAGACCCAACCAACATGGAATGCATGTGGCCGAATCAATCCCTGAAAGGTCAAGGCAACGCTCATAACGAGTGCAGGCAGGCGCTGATGATGGGACACAGCAGTCCTCCAATGCCAGTCCACAAAACATCAAAGAGAGAGTTGCATCAACCATAATGGCTGGCCACATGCATGGAGTGCTATAGGCCAGCCCAGCAACAGCTGGCCCCCCTACATAGGCAAGCTGCTGCTGCGCACCACGGGACACAATGTATCGCACAGCTGTCTGAAGAGGCTAATCATCAGGTTGTCAAAGCATATAGCCCAATGGCTGCCACCAGCCCACCCTGGATCCCTTGCTGGCCAATGTATGTCAGGCCAGCCCATTTCGACTTCCTGTGCGCTGACCCGTGGACCCAGTCAGCAGCAAGCCAAGCACTTGAACTGGTAAATGCCCAGCAACCAACGTCCTAGAAAGCCCGCGTCGTATGAAGCAGTAAAACACCGCCACCTATTTTTAAGCAAAAAAGAGAAATTCCCAGCATCCTCCCAGGGATGGAAACTTCCCTACCCTCTGTACGGCTTCAGTAACCTCAGCAACAAACACCATCCAGGCAAAACTACAGACAGCTAGGGCCGGGGGAGTAAGAGGCAAAGGAAATGACTCACTATATAAGCTCACACACCTGACCGTGAACAGCTCAAAAGCATGACATCATGACCTCCAATCATCCTGCCTCAGCCATACGTACTGGCCGTCACTGGATGGCCCCAATAAACCCTTCACATATCATTTAACAGTGCAGCCAGCAGGCACAGGAGCTGGGTAACAAGAGGGACATGCAAACAATACACTGATAAGCCACAAACCACATATAATTGTATGAAATGGACCTCTGACCACTGCACTTTGTAGCCCCTGCACTTCAACTGGCACATGCCACATTTCCTCAAGACCCAGACTGGATATGTGCGGATGGCTTCAAGCACAATACACTAGCATACTTGCCGTTGCAGGCTTATACGTTTACATGCGATTCCTAGTGGACATCCATGATTGCAACATGGGATCAACTACATTATGGAGGACACTAAGATGAACTGTTTAGTAAACAAAGACCCAGCACTAGGACCGCTGAACCAGGTCAGCCAGTGAGGCACAACAATGCACCCTGTAAGGGCACGATATGGATCACATAGGGTTACTTCATTACCTGTCATAGCACTGCGAGGCTTTAGTCTAGGGCACAACAGGTACCTGGGGTTCCCTGTCAAAACACTTCAATGAGAGAGAGAACCAAGTTAAGGCAGAAATCCCTGCCTAGATTAGTTTCTTGGGAAAGCCAGGATTGATGTGGCCTGGGAGAAAATGGTTGGAGATATGTATCACTGTTGATCATGGCAACCAGAGTATCTGCTGGTGCTTGCAACAGTGCAATTATGATTATAGCCTCGGTGCTACTTGACAGAGCAACACTTACATCTTTGCTTCTTTGGCTGTATTAACGGTCATGAGGAACTCTCCCAGGTCCCAGATTAAATGCTCCTCTGCCAAGTTGCATCTAATCAGAGCACTTGCAATATTGAAAGAAACTCGCCTTGGAGGCCGTTCCACTCAAGACCAGAACATTGCTTGCCCCCCTGTGTTCTCCTTTTATGTATAAAGAACCCTCCACTAACGCTCTGCACCCCACTTGACCCTGCAACAAGGGTCATATGTATTAAGTGCTTTATAGGCCAGCTCCCTCCAGCATACTAGACTGCATTCCATGATCTGTGTCCAGATATCTTCTGTCCCTCCTGCCATCTGAACCCCATAAGGCCCGCCCGAACTCACTCAGAAGATCATTGTTTCCTCTCATGATTTAACTCATGATATGCCATAGCAAAAGGCGCCAAAGGCCCTGCACCTCGAAGCCGCCACCTTCTTTCTAACAGCAAGGTGCAACCTCACAGATCATTCAAAGCAGTACGCAGTTCTCCGCCTCCTGGACATGAAGAGCGTAGGCTGCCTTAGCAGCATCCGCAATGAGGGTGGGGGCCCCTTGGGCCATACCTCCTCCTGCTGCTGCTGCTGCTGCTGAAGGCCTCCTAGAGCGGTAGCAGCCAGCATGCGGACCTTGCGATGGTTGCGACCCAGGTAGCACATAGCTAGCATGGCATAGCTAAGCCCTACACCCATGATGAGCAGCGCCCACAGACCTGAAACCTGCAGGCAGCAATCATTTCAGATCTATTATTTTGGTTAACGCAGGTTTAACGCATTCAAGAAGCTGTGGGGATCTAAGCATCTATCTGTGTATACCAAAGTCAAGTGCTATAGGGCATATGTGTTGCCTATTCTGTTGTTTGGGAGTAAGACGTGGGCCCTGTCAAATGAAAAGAGCAGTCACTTATGCTTGAGCTTGTGCACACTGTGACTAGCTGTCTTAGGAGCATCCTTGGGGTCAAGCATTCTGATCGGCACAGTAATGCACATGTCAGGTCTGTATGTGGTATTGCATCTTAAGCTGCCCGCATCATCACAACCAACAGGTTGAGGTGGCTAGGGCATGTGGGTCGCATGGAGGCTGGCAGGCTACCGCATATAGCTCTATTTTCATCCTTGAAGGGGGTGTCAACGAGGGGAAGGCGTGGGGCACCTCCCCTGAGGTGAAAGAAGTGTGTGCTTAATGATCTGGGAGTTGTAGGTGTCCCTGAGGAGGATTGGGAGGCAAAATGTCAGCTTAAGTGTGTTTGGAGGAAGATGCTCTGGGAGTTTAGTCACCCAGGGCAGGAAAGCAGACCCGTAAGGGCTTTTGGGAGGAGGGGGCAGCAACCTGCAGTTCAGTATGCAGAGCGCTACTCATTACCTTTCCCACAGCCAGCAGCAGCTGCAGTAGCAGAAGGGGTTCAACCTGTTTTGGTGGGAGCCAACAGCAGCTCCCACCAGGGTTTTGCTAAACATGGAGGGATTTCCTCTACCCATGGTTCCATCAGTTTAGGGCTCCAGTTGAATAGCCCTCTTGGCGTGCACGCCGTTGCATCTGGCTTCAGCTTTATGCTACAGTGTTTTATGTGGCCTGTGGTTTACCTGTATGAGGGGTGGCCATATGGTGGGCCGGCATGGGGTTGTGTGACTCCAGTTCATCAGGGGTCGTGTGCTGCTTGGTCTTGAGTGACCTTTTGGCATAGCTGGTTTTGCGTTTTGATTGATTAATTGATTGATTTTGGTTATCATCATTATCAGTAACATTCGTGATATGCCGTAGGAAAAGTGCCATAGGCCCTGCACCTCAAGCTGTTACAAAAACAGCGTGGTGGAACAATGTATCTGCAGGCAGGAGTTACAATGAAGTTACACACATGCAACATGGTGGCAGCAACAGACGACAAAGGTGAGCTTCCGGGCTGATGCCCGCAGTTGGCTGCAGCTCATAGACTGGCATTGGCCACGTGCTCATACTAGAGGTTAGGGTTTAGGGCTAAGCAGTGGCAGCAACAGTAGGTTCACAGCCGGCAACCAGCATGCACAGGCAGATTGTGGAACAACATGCAGCATCCCTGAATGTTGTGTGTTTGTGTTTGGCTTTTACGAAATCCTTGTTTCCACTTCGATGGCCTGTGAGCAAAGATTTGCTCTGCTGTTTGTGGGGTGGGTGTTGCCCAGTTTGCAGGTAGGATCGAACAGTCCCTTTGTTAGCAGATCTGCCCCTGCCACGTAGCTCTATAGATTTCCGTCCTCCTATAAAACTTTACTTAAATCACTCGAAAATTCACCATCCTTGTCCCATCTACCGTTGCCTTCTCCCAACCATGAATACTGTATGGTATTTTGTCCTGCACAAAAGCCTGATAAACAGCCGCTTAGCGGGTTGCCTTTTCTCATGTCTAGAATGTACCCTGGCATCAAAGGCAACGTTGAAGCACAGGAAGGCATGCTACCCCCACCTCCCTCTTTTGTGTCACTTCATGCATGAGTAAATACTAACCAGTGACCCTCTCACCTGCAGCATGGTCACCTGCACCCCTTCATCTTCCACAGCATCTGCACAGCTGCCAGCGTACTGCGTAATGTACCTCAGCTTCGTGTTATCCAGCATGCTATCTTTCTGCTGGGCCTCCAAAATCACGACATCAATAGCAGTGACCACCTCACGAGGTAGCCGCTGGCTATACCCTATGGCTAAGTCCCATAAGGAGAATGTGCCAGGCACTACAGCTAAACTGCATTCTTGTGCTGCATGGTAGTCGACAAAGGATCCATCGGCAACAACAGCATCTGCTTTGCCTGATTGAAGAGCTGCGATCATGGCACGACCATCTGCATCATTTCCCTTGCAAGTGAGAGGACATGTGAAGCCATGCATGATAAAAAAACACTTCTGGAAGATATAAAACAGTTCTGGAAGAAAGCCCAATGGCTGGCGGCCAAGGTCTCTCTAATGAACCACTTAGCATGCATACAAGCATGCGCCAGGAAGTGCACAACCTTTGAGACCTTTGACCTTTGACCTTTGAGACCTTTGAGACCAGGAAGTGCACCACCTTTGAGACCTTTGACCTTTGACCTTTGACCTTTGAGACCTTTGAGACCAGGAAGTGCACCACCTTTGAGACCTTTGACCTTTGACCTTTGAGACCTTTGAGACCAGGAAGTGCACCACCTTTGAGACCTTTGACCTTTGACCTTTGAGACCTTTGAGACCAGGAAGTGCACCACCTTTGAGACCTTTGACCTTTGACCTTTGACCTTTGAGACCAGGAAGTGCACCACCTTTGAGACTTTTGACCTTTGACCTTTGAGACCTTTGAGACCAGGAAGTGCACCACCTTTGAGACCTCACTACTCTTGGGATATGGTTCATCCTACATTGGCCCAGGGCTTTCTTCCATCTCTGGCACGGATCTGATGGGAATTCTGACAGAGATGTGCAAAGCCATGACACAGGTGGGGTTCAACATACCAGAGGCACCAAGCTCTCACCC
Source organism: Pseudopediastrum boryanum (assembly GCA_963556185.1). Taxonomy (NCBI): domain Eukaryota; kingdom Viridiplantae; phylum Chlorophyta; class Chlorophyceae; order Sphaeropleales; family Hydrodictyaceae; genus Pseudopediastrum; species Pseudopediastrum boryanum. The sequence goes on from OY744494.1 coordinate 1,929,689, forward strand.
TAAGACCTAGACTAAAAATAAGACCTACACGTTCACCAGGGCCTCTCCCTAGGACAGTAAACCCTCAACTAGGCCTCACCCCAAAACCCTAAACCCTACTGCTTACCAGGACCTCAACCTAAGATCTACACACTCACCAGGGCCTATCCCTAAAACCCAAAACCCTACTGCTCACCAAGGCATGCCTGTGGCCACTACTCCCTGGATCCTCAGTCGCTCAATGTCTCCTGTCCAAGCTACCACAGACTTTCCTCGCAGGTCCTCTTTGCTCCTGAACTGCAGGCGCAGCTGTTGTGTGGTCAGGTTGGCCGTGGTGATGGCTGCAACCAGCAAAAGCAGGTAAGGGCACGAAAGTGGTGACAACAGAACACCTTATTTGATGGTTGGGGCCAATCGAAGGCACTATCACATTGTGCTTCGGACACAGCATTGGAGCAGCATCTCATGGAGGACCACTAGCTGCAAGGTTTTTTACATTCCAGTTTCATGTCTTCACTGGCTGTAGTTCTTGCCAAGAACATCAAGCATTAGAGAAGCGGTTGTGACTGGGCTGCTTACCTGTAAACAGCTGGATCATGATCAGCACCGTCATCCCTGCAACACAGCAATAAAAGGCACACCAGATCAGAGAACAGATGTCATTACATCCTTTATAGCAGGCTAGAAGTACTGGGCTGTTAGCTATAACAGCGAGTGACTGGATCCCGGCTCCTCGACACGCGGAGGACAAGACTAGTCCCTCTCTTTGCATAGCTCTCTCTGTGTTTCTCTATAAATTGCAATGCACAACAGCTGCCATGGGGGTCCTGCATGCAGAAGATCTATCCTATTTTTGCATGAATCGAAAGAGGAAGGCTCTGGCGCCCGCTTATAGCTGCTACCTTCAGCAACACTAACACAATGCAGCCCCTATAGATTGAAACACGCAGCCCCCCTCATAACCGTAAACAAATAGAATGATACGTCCTGGCAGTGTTTTCACCCGTGGTGCATCTGTCATGTTGACAAAACTGCCCACTGAACCCCAGGCACTGTCACATGCAGGGTGCGCAGACAAGATGCACCACAGTTTAGAAGTTGTGCAGCCCTTCAGCTCTTCAATAACATGCATGCCAATGACCTGATGCCCTGGCGTCACGACTGAGAGGACAGAATAATGTAAAGGTATGAGAAGCAATGCCATTATGTCCAAGTGACCATGTGCTTTGGAAAGGTACTTTTACAAAGAGCATGTGTGGCACTTGGCAAGGTTAGGGTACACAGCTCCTATGATGCTAGCCACGTGGACCAAATTCTAGTGATATCTCCACGAGTGGCTTGGCTACCAGGTTTTGATGATTGCAAGACACCGGCTGGGCTAGCTGTAGACAGGATAGCACTGCTGAAACGGTTCCAGGCAGCACAAGTACTGGTGTAAAAGAAGAAGAGCGCTGGCCTGCCGGGAGTCTGCAGCACATGCAATCTGTTGGACAAGGACAAGTTCTATCACAGGTATTTAATACTAGAAAAGAAGCAGATCTCCCAATTCTCCCACATGATCTCGATCTAGCAGAAATGTTCCATACTTCTTTCAATATTGCTTTCGTCAAACGTGATAACAGGTCGACACACACCTTCTCCTCTCCAATTGAATGAAGTGAAAGACCAGCCACCCAGGAACCAAAAGCACGTACTCTCTGCAACCTGGCTAATATCGCGGCATCATCGCTACCCTATTACACAGTCTGCCATCTGCTGCACCCTTACCTATATCTCTCATGGTCGCCAGCCGTTGTCCTTTGCTCACCCCAAACTGCTGACTCATCCTCCCCAGCTTTGACCCTCCATCTAACACCCCCTGGCTCTCAACCCCCTCCTTCATCACCCTTCTGCTGCTGCCACTCCTCCTCAATGACCTCCTCCCCTCTCCCTCCCTCCATCTGCTACGGCTACTGCTTTGAAGCAGACCAGACGTTTGCTGTGTTAGAGAGACGTCTTGGTCGAAAGATGGCAATGCTTCTCCAGAAGGCACTTTCTGCAATGGTTGTGACATATCGGACACAAGAATCTCAGGAAGCGGTCCCTCAATATCCTGCCCCATCGCAAAAGGGCTCTCTAATGCTTGAGCCCCAACTGTCGAATCCAACTGTTTGCTGAGTGCGGTGTTATTGCTGCCATTGCTGCCGAGCCTCTTGAAGCTTCTGTTTAAGCCAAGCAGGTACCTGCCGACCCCATGCACATCTCCCTCTCTCCCTGCTTTTCCATCTGCTGGTGTAGCTACAACTGTATTTGACCAGGGTGCATCTCCAACCATGCAACCCCGGCTATCATTGCCACCATCAGCACCACTAGCAGCTACAGCAGCAACAGCGGCAGCAGCAGCGGCGCTAGCACTACGTCCAAATGACTTCTGCTTCAAGCTTTCTTGTTCCTTCTGTGCTGCGGCGCGCGTGACAACAGATGCGAGCTTGTCTGTGAACAACAGCAGTCCTCCAACAGCTAGACCTGTGAGTACAATGCCAACCCACACCGTCCAATGCAAGGCCTGCAAAAACAAAGCAAGCAAGCAAGAAATACAACATGTGATGTCTTGGTGCTTCAGACATTCTCTAGGTGCAGCTGTATGGCAGTACCTACTCGCAATGCATTTCGTATTTTTTCAAGGACCCGAACGACGATATCTTAGGTCATGGAGGTTTCTAGTAACGCTACTGAAGCAATTACACGGTGACACAAAAGAAGCTTTCTGCTGGCAACCTTCATAGGCCAAAAACCATGCAAGGCATGTGCTACCATGTCCTCTGTCATTCATAAATCAACACATGCCACAAGAGGTACTCCGGGGTATGCTTGCCATTTGTAACAGAATGAAGGCGGACATGTTACTTCAGAAGCACTGCCTCTTCAACATGCAGCACCAGCTTACATTGAAGACTTTCCAGGGGTCGAAAGGTCTCACGGCTTCCTTCCTGATCAAGATCTTGAAACCTTCCTTAAATGTGGGCCTGAGCACAATAGGAAAGCCACAGGAATTTTAACGTCCACCCATGGCAGCAACAGCTGGAAACCAGTACGTACCAAACCAACCACCATTTTGAAGCTTTGCATTACAACTAAGTCTTATTGACTGCCTACTTGCTGCTTTTGCATATAAACTGAGCACAAGCTTTGACAGTTCCCAGGTCCAGCATAATGGCCGCCTGGACCGGGTATTGTTATCACATTTCATGAGATGTCAAAGCAAAAGCGCCATAGGCCCTACACCTCAAGCTGCTACAGGAGCTGGTACATAATACTGCTACGTTCTTCCTGCAGAAGCATGGGAGTTCACCTGGGACATAATACTGCACCAGGGACATAACACTGCATGCTGCCTACCTGCCGCCTAAAAAGCATTTACATGGACCCAATAACCTGCTCCTTTTTTGAAAGTTTGAATTCAGGTGTGGCTAGGGAGGTGTTCGATTGCCACTCAACCACTGAGAGCACTTTTCAAATGCCATAAACAGCGCCATCAGATCTTAAAGGCCTGGAGCCCTACACCTCAAACCAGCAGAGGTGGAACAGTGAAGCACCACTCACCATGAAAACTGGAAGCCAGCTTTGACTTGCTCAATTTCGACAGTTAAGCCAGTGGGTGCTGCAAAGCACGTGCCATTGGGGCTCTTTAGATCGTCCAGGATATCTTCCCAGTCCATGCAGTCAAAGAAGAAATCTTCGAGACCAAGGGTCAAGCGAGTGGCGATTTCACGCCACACCTGCACCTGGTTGAGGAGGTGGCTGTAAGGAAAGGGCTGCTATAGATGTTTTGAACGTATCATAGATCTGAACCTTTTGCAGATGTAGGCTTCAGATGACTTGAGTGCCTGAGCACAACTTGCAATGTGCTGCGGCATTGCTATGGTGACTTCAAGCAGGTAGAGACATAACTTGTGTATGCTTTAATGACTATGATTCTCATTCATGTGTATGGTATGGGGCTCGGGTTAGGCATTTGCTTTACTCGTAAACATTTACTTTTTCTTGGAGAGTATGGCAGGCTACTCTGGAGGTTCACGGAGGTTGGCTGCACTGGTGGATTTGAAAAACATCACTGCACCTACAGTTCATAGGCTCAATCTTCATGCTGAAACCAAAGCATGACTTCAGCTACATGAGGCTGCTACAGGGGACTCGGTACCGGTGAGGTTTTGGTGTCTGTTGGACACTGCAGAATAAAGTAAAATGCAAGCTGCATCAACAATCACAACATTCTGGGCATATTCAACTGGAATCCAGTATATTATTAATATATAATAATAATATTCCAGTATATTATTAATAAATATTAATGATAATTCAGTATGTTATTAATCCAGTATATCAGATAATTACCTGGAATCCAGTATAGTACACATCGTCCTCTCCAGGCAGGCACGCCACCTATAAACAGCAATTGCACTTTCGAGAAATATCACGTTTTGTGTTCTAGCATGGATTACGGTGTTTCCCAAGATGTACCGATTGGTGAGGTGGAGTTACACCTGCTACTTGCAACCCCCAAAGCGACGAGTGCTAAGATCACATGGAGGTACGTGTTTCGGCCTTGATGGCGGATGACTGCGATTGTCGTACCTGAGGAATCCAGGAGCTTATGCAGATGCGCAGTCTGCGGCAAATGCAAGGATGTCAAGACTCGTGGCCGGGAGCGTCGTTACCGGTAGAGAGATGAACTCAAGCAGTGGAGCCAAGCTAGAACGTGTATTACCAAGCAAGTAAGGAGCGCAATTGTGTCTGAAGTACCTCTCTGCTGGAAGTCCGGCTTTGCTGGGTCCTAGAACTCTCCAGGGTTTGATGAGCTGCTGCAGCCGTGGCATGCTCAGTGCACTGTTGGGCAAACCGTACTTGTTCACTTCAGCCGTGGTCTGAGATGATAACATTACAGCACAGAGTGCTAGGAATGATGGTTTCAACCATGCTTGGAGGTAGCAATAACGCATGTGTTAGAATGTCTGGGTGGCAAGTAAGCACGCAGGAGGAGTAGCAATGCATCCGCCATTGGCAGCATCCAATCGTGTTGCTTCTATAAACCATGTAGAGGCTATGAATCCGGCACATGTCCGCCTTAATACCGTCTCTCACAAATGGTATGAACTCCCAGTCACCCAGTTACTGAAGTGACCCCTCTCCTTCGACGTGCTCCTTGCTTCCTTAGCAACAGCAGCAACCCAGATGTCTGTCAGGGATGGCAAGATCTTGATCCAACTGTGAGCGGAATGGTTTAAGATACCCAAGTTATTGTGAGCAGAAGACGGTCCAGGGTCATGCTTGCTGACAAGCCCTAGTGCTGCCTCCATTATCAGCCAAGCTCAAGAGCCGCGTACAGACTTTGAACGTTTGCCCACTTGGATCTGGAGGGAACAGTTGGGATGTAAGCTGGTGGGCCATCCGTACGGGAATCGGAAGGCCAAGGGTTTCACGGAACAGCCCACTGCCCTCAGCTACTTCCACTTCCAGTTCTTCTCCTCACGCAATGGTTGATATCCTTATGCTGTGCGTGGGCTCCAGGGGCGACGTACAACCCTTCGCATGCTTAGCCAAGGAACTCATGAAACAGCAGCTGACCGTGGTCGTTGCAGCACATGGAGAGTACAAAAAATTCGTTGAAAGCTTCGGATGTCGGTTCGCCGAGATTCGAAGCTCGCTGCCCAAAGCGCTGCACACATCAGAAGCCGGACAGAAGCTGCGCGATGGTGATTCCAAGGCAGCGTTCACAACAGGCCTGGATTTCTTCAGACCTCTGATCAAGGTAGGTGCGATAACCACAAGCAGTCAAAACATTGTGGTAAAGAGAGGGTTATGCCATAACAGTAGTCATTGCCGAGTATGGGCGTGCTTTCCACTAACAAAAAGTGGAGCTCAATGCAGCAACTTTCCTGCTGGCGTTACACTCATGTTTTCCATGCATGGATCATCGAGGATAGAGTGGCGGTCTGCGGAACAAAGCTCGATTCCCACATGTAATTTACTCTCCCTTCTAACCCAGAAATTCTAACATGGACTTGTACCTGAGTGCTCTATGCTCGCACAGGTGCATGAGCCTTGAATGGGGGCATATCCCCCTCAGCTCCGCAAGCACAGGCAAATGACTAGGTTTTTACTCAGTACCCTGTTCTCTGCGGCATAACAATACTAGTAATTTTACTTCCTCCTGGAATCATTCATGGTATCGTTCATTGTAGAAACATACGGTATATGCTGCGACCAGGTCCATTACAAGATTAGCATTTTCTAAGTTTTTCTGGTTCAAGTGGCCCGCTGATACATAGCTGACCCGTCAATTCATTGTTTTCCGCACACAGGACTACCTGGAGGACTGCTTAGCCCTCACCCAGCTCTATACACCCCGTATCCTTCTCCTCACGCTCTTCCCTTACATCTCCGGCGGATTCCACATTAAGGAGCTTCTGGAGAAAGCACACCACGAGAAACAGCAGCAGCAGCAGCAACAGCACAGTGAACCACAGACGCAGCAGCAGGGTCAAATCCAGCAGCAGCTGTGTCAAGATCAGCAGGACTGCCAGCAGGACGAGAGCGCTGCAGCTGGGCTTGCCTCTGATTCTACGGGTAGTAGTTCTGCAGTAGCGCTTGCTGCTGCTGCTGGTGGTAGTGCTGAAAAGTCTGGTGCTGGTGGTGCTGCTGGGGCTGAGGGTGTGCATGGTGCTGCTCCTGTGCCTGTGCCTAAGCTACTTATTGTACATACTGTACCTGCGCATGCCACCTCTGCTTTCATGCCTCCTACCATGGGCTACACTGCTCCACTGGGGATTGTTAACAGGTGAAGGGGACAGCTGCAATTGCCCATGGCAACACTTAGGAAATAGACGGTCTTCTACGGCTGTTTAGTCTTGCTCCGTGGAACCGCAATCTTTTGTCTTCCAGCAGAACAATGCACGACAGTATATGCCTATGAACTGTGCCACACATATTCACAAGCTGGTTGGAGTCATGCTGCGGGTGCTGGACGGCATGGGAGCTGTGCAGTGATCTATCTCACACATCTCACTCTTGAATTCTTCCATCTTATACACCTTACTCGTAGATAGGGTTCAGACCCTTAACCCCTGAACCATTGTAGACATGGTGTCTTAGTGGTATAGCAGGCTGTAGTTTTCCCGCTCCATGTTCCAAACACATATTTATTGCTTTAGCTATCACTGATCGACCCAGATGTAACTCCTGATGCACATGCGCTTCATCCACCATTTAAACTGGGCCCGACTGGTCAGCTGCTGCCATGGTAATTTGTGTATAGTCCTGTGTATAGTTGTCCTTTGCTTCACTTAGAAACGACTGCATATTTCCGCTACTTAGTACGATAAGGCACTTGTATCTGATAACTCACCACTGACCCTCCATTACTATAGCACCCCTGCCCCTGAGTGTGCTACGAGCACCAACCGCCTTCTTTGACCACTTCTTTCCGTGCTTACATGCAGATTGGTGTGGTGGTTAGGTGAGCGCTTTATCCGCAAGGTGATGTATGCCCCTCTGGCTCTAGAGGTATTTGGACCCCAGGGCCTCCCAACTGACATCACTTTCATGGAGCATGACAAGATGTGTAAGCCTCCCGTAAGTACTGAACCCATGTTCTTTGCCATCGAATATACTTACATCCTCACACGCATGGTGTATTGTCTCTTTGGTTATTGAAAGCTTGAGGTGCAGGCTGTACACTTCTGCTGCAACACATAGTGAGATTAACATTATAGGGCCTTGTATGCACCACGTGTTCACCATAGGTTTTTCAATGAAGTTTTTATTTCCCACTTCAGTGAAAGCTTGTTATCCTAAGTAAGGCACAGCAAGATTGTGTTGGAGTGATTGGTCAGTGGCACAAGATTGGCGTCCAGGTTTGTTTCTCTTACTACTGTGTCCGCTGTCCTGTCCATGGCTGGAGGTTGGGTACAGGTGATCAAAGCAGGGGAGAGTGCGGTGCGTACGAGGAAAGCAGGGTCTGTCATGCAGTGCTGGAACAATAAAGCAGGGTGCAGCGAGTAAAGCAGGTTGCATCCACCACCCCAAAGCTGGATCTTGTCCTGTGAGCTGTTATGGCCTGGACACTGCTTTCCTGTCACATCCGATAACATCACTTGCATTGATCATGTCGTGATCATTGTTGCTGGTTTCCGCCCGCTTCACTTTCACCTGCACCCTTACATGCAGATCTATGTGTCAGGTGGCCAACTACGTTGTTGCAATTCTGTTGAACAAGTAATGCTTAGCGCTGATTCTATAGCCCGTTTGATTGATTCCGATTAATAGATTGATTGCTTGGTCAATGGCACAGGTTTGGCGTTTGGGTTTGGTTCTCTTACTGCTGTGTCGACTGTCTCTGTCCATGGGCTGGACACTGCTTTCCTGTCACATTGATGACAGCACTCACATTGATCATGTCCTGATCACACTGGTAGCACTTGCTGGTAGTAATAATCCCCCGCTTCTCTTTCACTTGCACCCCTACATGCCAATCTATGGTCAGGTGGCCAACTATGGTGTTCTGCCCATGGAGCCTAGGATGGCTCCATACGGGCGCCCCCTTCGAGGGGCCATGATGTAATGTAATGTTACAATCCTGTTGAACAAGTAATGCTTAGCGCTGATTCTATAGCCCACGCTCCTCAAGCTGTTCCATGAATAGTGAGTCAATACAAGACTGTGATGTTGCCCCTTGTCCTGCAGACTTTGTACTGCTACTCATCAGCTATACTGCCCAAGCCACGTGACTGGCCGAGCCACACCCATGTGATGGGACCTTGGCTCCCTCCGGGCAGTTACACATATAACAAAGAGAGCTTACAAAGCGGTGCAGAAGGAAGTCAATTGCCTAAGGAGCTGCTTGACTACATCAATGCTGCTAGGTATGGTCTAGATAGGGGGTGGTGATGGAAGGTATTGTACAGCTTTTATGGTTTAGCACCAGACGGGTGGATGCAGCACTGTTGGCTGCACTATGGGGAACCTGGAGAGCAATGGCAACCTGAAAAATCACAGGTTTATAGGAGTTTTCATGTGCACGGCGACAGCTGGCGGTCCAGTTGCATCCATCCTGCATGTAGAGTTATCACAAACTCGTGCAGGTTCCAGGAACAGCCGCAATGAGGTCAATTTCCATAGGTCCATGCTGGTCTAGGGTCTAGGTTTTTAGTGTCTCTTCAGTGTCTCGTCAGGTAAGGCATTAGTCATCCCACTGATGATAGGTAGGTATGGGGTGGGAGAGGGGCCGTTTTGTGCGAGTACATTCAAATCCCCACCATTGGGATGAAGGAGTGGGTGGGCTTCCGCCCTCATTGGCAACATATTCAGCAGATCTTCTTTTAAAGTGCTGAGTGCTTCGTGACTCAAATGTGCAGCAGTGGCAACATCTCCTCCCCTCTGCTTCTGTGCTACCATGAATGGCCACACTATGTCTGACTACCTGTCCTTGTTAAGTAGTAGGCGTTTCTCTAGTACCCCCCAAACTCTATAGACTTATCTATCAAGAGGAGAATTTGGAACTTGCTTCACGCAGACTCCAAGTGTCCCGGTCCTCCTGCCTTTCGCTATGGTAGCAAGGAGGACCAAACGCCCTGTGGTAGCATTGCCCCTTCCTTAACTCTATACACTATGGCAAAAACCAGAGCGTCCTGTAATGCACTAATCTGCTCCTGAACTCATTTATCTGTTGAGAGCACAGCAATTAGCTTGCTTTGCTTGCATTCCAAGTGTCTCCAATCTCTCACCTTCTGCTAATGCTCGTGCTTCTAACTTCCTCCAGGGCTGCTGGGCGGCATGTGCTGTATATTGGCCTAGGGTCCATGCTGGGCACCATCATGAAGCCAGAGGAAGCCACTCGTGTGCTCCAGGTTATGGCCGAGGGGGTGGAGCTGCTGCAGCAGGACCACCCTTGCTGTGCTATCATTCATTGCTCTACAGGTGGGGGTGGGTGCATTCTCCTGTGTGTGTGCGAGGGGGGAGGGAGGTGTCTCATGTATGCTGGGCTCAACAGTGTATTTGTGTATGAGTGACTGCAACCGCCTAAGAGTGTAACGATAATAGTCTCAACAGTCCTGAGGTGTACTACTGGGGCCTCATTAGAGAGAAATGGGCTACAAATAGTGCTACTAGATGGGATTGGTACTCTTATGTGTATTGAGTTGGGGATGCAGCATGTCTAGTGAGAAAGGGGGGGTTGGCGACTTCTTTTTGTCATCATAAGCTTACTTCTTTGATTCTGACGGCCCCTCATCAATGTTAAATCAGTCAGATTGGAGCACCCCACAATTGAGCTGTTCATATGTGTTCCTCGCTTGCATCAATCCATAGGCAGAGCATGGGATGGGAGATATGCTCAAATTTAATGTACTCACACCCTCGTCTGCTATAAAGAGAACAAGACATCTTTGGCGCACGTTTTTGGCTTTTGCAGACCTCGCAGGTGGCTCTGCCAGCCTTCCTGCTGCCCCTGCTGCTGATGCTGGTGGTCCTGCCCCCTACATGTGGTTGGGTCACCCTGTACCTCATACTGTACTGCTGCCCCTGATGGACCTGGCAGTACACCATGGGGGAATGGGCACTACACATTCAACAGTGGCAGCAGGTGAGGAACTAGATCTTGTTAAATGCCTTGATTATGATGAATCAAGTATAACAAAAGGTGCGGCAACTTGTCAAGACGGTTGCTGGGTGGAATCAAACAGACCATGGGGTAGGACCAAATACAGGCATGGCACAAGTCTCGTAGTCAAATTATTGGGTTAAGGGGGAAGCAGGTAGGCGTGGGGGGCCAAGTAGTGGGCTCAGCAACAATACAGAGTGTGTGCTGCCCATCAGTTCCCGCCAAGTAGTTGGTGATGTTTGCATGCCAGGTCATACCCCTCAAACTGATCCACACTGCCACTGTAGCAAACTTTCACGGCTGTCGCGTTAAGAAGCTTTATTCATTTATTTATTCTTCTCGCCATCTCCTCCACTGTCCCCCTTCCCCCTGCTGCTGCCCTGGAAAGCGCTTGGCTGCAGCCGATGGCCAACATCTGCACTAGTTTCTGCTCTTGATGACCCATTGTGTTTGTTGATTTCAGGTATACCATCGCTGGTAGTCCCTGCAGTCCTGACAGCTGACCAATACTTTTGGGGAGCAGTGCTGCAATCCAAGGGAGTGGGACGGGTGACGAAGCAGCAGGCTACAAAGATCTCCTCTAAAACACTGGCTCAGGAGCTGAGGTTTACGCTGGATCAGATAGATGGATTTAAGAGCAAAGCAAATGACCTGGCCCAGCAGATGGAGGCAGAGGATGGACTTGCAGCTGCTGTAGACTTCATCAAAGGGTTGCTGTGATGGGTTCAGGCCCATCCATGGGCCTTAACCCATGGTTCATAATAGAGTGGCACACCTGGAAAGGCTGTGCGAGCGAGCAGAACAAACCATGTTGCTTAGTTGACTGGGGTGAGTACAAGGTGCCCTCATTTTGCCGAGGGGTGCCGACGATGCAGAAGTTACCCTTAGGCGCTAGCTTACATTTGCAATGCAACACGCCAAGGCAAAGAAAGCAGCAGGGACGTACTATACACACTGTCGCGTGGACACGTGGTAGGGGTTGGCGCTTACACATACAGTAATGAAGGACAACGGTCGTCTTGATCATAGCAGGTAGTAGATTAATACCTTATTTTGTATGACGGAACTACGTTTCTTACATCTAGTAGGACTTGCGGCGGCCTCTCTACTCCGTGGCATGTGATGGCAACCCCGCACTCTGAGGAGTTAGAGGGGCTCGAGGAATCTGCGCCCTTACCCATCCCTTATGCCATTCCCTTTGCTACCCCGGATGACCTTCAACAGCAGTGGATACTACTTGATGGCGCTCAACTGCAACCAGCGTCTGTTAGAAGCCCTTCGGCTGCACAGGGGCCGCACCGGCGGTTGGTCTGACATTCCCCGCTGAGAAGATTGTGAACGAGCTGTCTAGCATGCAGGCCGTGAAGCTTCTCGCGGATGATGCGCAGGCAGAATGACCCCATCGACTGTCGGGACAGCGTGAAGTGATTGGTGCCAAGAGATCCTCTCATTTGTGTCTAGCCAGTGGAAAATTTCCCCTCCATGGCATGTGTCCGCGGTCCAAGCGGACGATGCCTAAAACATGCCTTTAATGGCTGTATCGCTTACGGTACATCCTTATATATTTATAGTGCGACTGACGAGGGCAGCATGCACCACAGCAATCCCGCAAGAGCTGCTTTGAACTTGCCATCAACTTCAGTCAAACAAACATAAATTCAAGGTGTGGCTGCACCAAGCAGATAGGTCGAAACGACCATACACACAGTAATCAAGAAGCTCAGACAGCGAGGGACCGGTATGTTTACACAGTTGCGAATGTGAAGATGACCCAGGAGCAAGCAACAAACCTAGTGCTACCAAGCAACAAACAGTTAGGTGGCAGCCTCTCAATTCAAGGAGCATGGCTCCAGTAGTGCCATTCGTGCGAGCCCACTAATCCAGCCTGAGTTGGGTGCTAAGAAGCCAACATGGTCCCAATTTCCACCACCACGTTTCCGCACGCAGTCACCTAGCTGCACGCTCTAGCTCTGCTGCTAGTGCCCTCAATCAGCACAAAACCTGGTCAAAAAGAAGGATGGACCGCACAGCTGTTAGGTACCCAGTGAACTGCCCCTCAGAGCAGATATGCATCGGTGCCCCGCCGCCGCCCCCACGCTCCTGAAGCACGGGACTGTGCTACTACCAAAAACCACACGCCTTATATACAACAGGACAATGATTCACCAACCACCTCTTGCACACATGCAGTCAAAGCCCCCCAGGCCTTGCCACAAGGACTGCCAGGCAGATCAAGTTCAGGGAACAGCATACAGACATCAAGACAGGCGCTCTGCCCACCTCCAAATGTGTGGATCTTACACTGGCAAACCCATCAGCACGCGTGCGGTGCCACAGTTCACCACACTTGCCCACTTGCCCACTTCCATATAGCACCAGTGGTTGGTCTGCTACTGCCAGCTTATAAGCACCGCTGCCACTAGTGTAAGTGTTTGAGACGTTCCCATCTGATGTCAGCATCTCCGCATGAAACCACTATACTGTTTCGTGTAATGCCATACAAGAATGCCATACGTCCCGCACCTGAAGCTGTCACAAAAACAGGTACGTGCAACAACAGGCAGAAAGCCTTTGGTACCTAGCTGATACATAATAACATATGGTAACATTTATCATGTTTTGGGTAAGGTGAAGATAAGGTGATGACCAAGGCAATGCACCAGCCACAACCTGCACCTTCAAAGGTATAACTTGCATGTCTGCTGCACTTTTGCAGACTTAGAGGTGCTGTGTAACCAGTAATCAAGGTCTGAAGTACAGTGAGGGCAGAGTCCCCCTACTCCCGCACAGTGGTGGAGATTGTTCATTAACGTATGTATGCGTCCATCATGCAGTGGAAGATGCAGTGCATATATGTAGATGTACTCTCACATGTAACATGTCTGTCCTGCATCTCCGGGTTCTCATCCATGCTTTATTTATCCAACACGAATAAAGAGATGAGACTAGAATGTGTGCTAAGGTTTCCATCCATGCTGGTGCGAAATTAAGCACCGCCCCAGAGTCAAGTCTCAGGTCTTTGAGCCAACCCTCAAAAGAGCCTTGACTGTGCCCATGACCTGCACTTCACACATATGAAGTTGGTAAACCACACAGGAGGCCACATGGGCCATTCCCAAGTCAAGTGTAAGGTGCCTCTTTTTCCACACGTAGCCCAGTAGAGTCAACCCCCTGGAGTAAGATGAATGCAAATCACACACCCCAAAGCTTAGATATACAGATGTTTAAACTGACATACACTGAAACTAGTGGTGCACCACACCATCTAGTCGTCCATGAACTGCTTGAACTTGGACCACTGCTCGCTCAAGCAGCAGGCTCCTGCTTGACTTGCACAACAGGAACTGGTAGCTGTACGGAGCCAGGAGGTGCAAAGATCAGAGGAATTGGCAGGGGAATGCAGGGGAACCCCGGTAGCATGCCCACACTGCCGCCCAGACCTCCTTGCAATGCCGATTGTATTCCTCCAGCTGCAGCTCCCATTCCTATTCCTTCATCCCTAGATGCTCCTGCTCCATTCCCAACCTCCAGCCTCCCACCTGGCATGACTCTTGACTGTGCTGCTTGCGCATGATCCCTTCCAGCTTGGGCTGCTGTTGCTGCTGCTGCCTGGGGTGCTGCTGCAAAGGATACAGAACCAGGATAACCTCCTTGCGCCATGCTGCTACCTGACCCGCATCTCAACCCCTGCTGCTGCTGTTGCTGCTGGCCCACAGGCAAGTGATATAAGACGTGCTGCAAGCCCGTGAAGGTCTGCCCAGGCAGCGCCCCTCCCACACCCACCCCACCCACTAGCCCTGCTGTTGCCACACCGCTTAACTGCTTTCCCACCGCCCCCTGCAGCCTTCTCTTCATTCCAGAGAGCTGCCCCAACCCTGCAGCTGCTGCTGTCGCTCCACTAGCAGTAGCAGCATGCAGGCGAGCCCTGACCTCTGAGAACGGAGCCCTGCAGCTACTACCAACTCCACCCAGCCCCTCCAGTCGCTGCTTATTTACACACAAACTCCCTTGCTGCAGCTGCTGCTGCTGCTGGAGCAGGTGCTT
>OY744494.1:1944547-1992633 GCA_963556185.1 Pseudopediastrum boryanum
TACCATGCCATCCATCCGTCTGGCCATGTCAAATGCCTGTTTGAAATCCACATAGCAGGTGTATAAGCACTGCTTCTGGTGCATACATTTGTTGATGAGATGATTGGTCACAAACAAAGCATCTATGGTGCCATGATGCCTACGGAAGCCACACTGTGTAGGTGCTCTTAGTTCCAATTCCTCAATGCGAGGTTCACCCCTTTTGGTCAACAATGAGTCCTGCAACTTACTAAACACACTGGAAACACAGATGCCCCTGTATGAACTTTTGTCCGTGGGAGACCCATTCTTCTTGGGAATAGGGGTCAACTTGCCTGTGGCTACTTGTGATGGGTATTCATCACACTCGTGCAAATGCTGCATAATATGCACTAAACATTCCACCAACTTCTGGCTGGCACACCCAGGCATGGTTGCGGCAGCTTCATCCCTTTCCTTGTTATCTGCATAATCATTGCGCACCACAGCCCTAAGCAATTCACAGGTCAGACCCTCTGCATCAGCAGCTTTGAAGCGTGGGAAATCCATCAGCAGGCCTTCCACCTCTTCATAACTGATATCCTCGTTTAGACAATTCATATCCTGGCATGGACGAGAATACGTATCATAATGGGCTCCCTTAATAGCAGCCAAGTCCCCAGTCAAGCTCAGCTCTGGAGGCTGTGCACCAAACAACCCTTTAAAGTGCTCTGTCCAGTCATTAATGTCAGTGAGAGGGCATGGGGCGTGCCTAGTGGCGTTAAATACTTTCCAAAAATCACGCTGATGCTCAGAGAAGTACGTTTCTAGGTGGGCCAGTTGCTGTGCTTTGGCATAGGCACGCTTTTTCCTCCTCTTAAGACCCGCATATGTGCGCCGTGCTTCATGCGCTGTAATTAGAAATGGGTGGTCAGCTGCCACCAGACCATTTTGTTCGTTGCGTAACGCAGTATATGCCGCCCATGCCCTCCTAAACTCTTCACAAGCAGCATGACACTCATCATCAAACCAGGGGGCCCCTTGGCCAGACCTAGGTTGACGTTGGCTATTGCCAGACATAGCTGTTGCACAACATGCTTTCAGAATCCGACTGATATCTGACACAGCAGATTCCAGGGTGATCCTACCTTCTGTCATCCCTTGTAATATATCTGCAAACTGGGGGTCTGCATGTGCCACTTGTAAGCGATATGCTTCAGTCCCCGCTTTCCCAAAAGGGCGGTACACCTTGACACGCTGCACTTGCTGAGCAGAGCCAGCAGCCGTGTTGGGTATTGTTACCTCAAGACAGATTGTGCAGTGATCAGGTGAACGTGTCAGCTCTAATGGCATGACCTCAAACCTTTGCACATGTGCGAAACATGCTGCCGATATGCAACCAAGATCAACAACACTAGCACCTGCCTTGCCCTGGCCCCTGCCAGGCGGCTGGAAATAGGTGAGTCTTCCATCTTCATCCCCAGGAGCTCTGCCATTGAGGAGCACTAGCTCGTTACTGCGTAACCCATCCATCAATTGGTTGCCCCAGCTAGAGTGCACGACCTCGTCCATAGTGTTCCGTTGCCTTGGGATGGCATCATACGCAACATCCTGTCCACCTTGTAGATGCAAAAGAGGCTCAGGCAAATGGTTTCCAGGGTGAGCCATGGGAACATCACAATGAAGCTTGCCTATCCTGGTGTTCAGATCACCTAGTACAATGCACTCATACCCTAACTGACGTGCTTCAGCAATGCCCTGAAACAATTGATACACTGGATTCACATCGAGCACATCTTGTTCATACAAGTGAGATGTGTGTGGCGCAAAATAGCATACCGCTATTAGGACTGAAGACTGGGGCAGTTGCACCCACACAATGCCAGATCTAGGTTCACAGCGCACCACCACACCACATGATTGTCCAACAATATTAGAATTGTTGCGCAAGGAGACTTGTAAGCCACCATGCTGCCCCTGTGCCCTATTACATACGTAACTGGTAAAACCTGGCATGTCAATATACGTATCCGCACCATATTTGAAGGTCTCTGCATAGCAAATGACGTCATAGTCTAGAAAGTTCTGGTATGCTGCTGCTTGCATCCCACCCACATTTGTGTAACATGCCTTTAAGGCATTATTCACAAACTGCCTCACGTTGGAGATGCTGGCTCGATCTCACATGTGTTGCTGTTGCCTATTGCTTTTCCTTTTCCTGCTGCCCCTGTCGTAGCCCTAGAGCCTGCCTCTTTCCTCACTGCTGCACCATCAGCTGCTGCTGCCTGCTGCATTGCCTGCTGCTGCTGCTGCTCCCGTTGCTTACCCTTACCCCGGCTGGCAGCTGCCTCATTCTGGTGCTGCTGTCTGGTGCTGCTGCGGCCCCGAGCGGCAGTGGACTGGGAGCGTTGTCTCTGCTTCTGAGACTTGCCATCCTTAGACCCTCTGGGGGGTGGGATGGCTGCTGCTGCTGCTGCTGGTTGGGGCGGCTTAGCAGCTGCGGGCTGAGCAGGTGGACCACGTTCCGCTGCATCTTGCTTAGTGGGCATTGCTACACGTTGCCAGGGGCCTTCCTTCCCACCCTCCTCTCCAGACCCACTTCCACCCCGTTGCCATCCCGCACCCAGCGTGTATCAGACCCCTTCCTCCGTAGGTCAGTCCAGACTGCTCGCATTTGCTTATATAGCCGCTGCTGCTGCTGGTTCCGCCGTGGTTCTAGGTAGAACCCTGGTGCTTTGTGCTTGAGGCTGCTCTTGCCACGTATGGCTGCTAGCTTGACTTCTTTGCAGCTTACTATGACTACATGAGGAATAGCCCGCTGCTTGTCGCCCCGTGCACCTTGTGCTGCTGCTCCCCCACCTGAAGTGCCTGCTGCTGCTGGCCTGGAATCATCATCTCCAGTGGTTGCTGCTGCTGCTGCTGCTGCTGCTGCTGCTGCTGTTGGCTTTATGACTTCTGACTCTGTAGGCTGCTTCTCCCTTGTGGGGAGGGTGAAGACGGCTCGAACCGCCTCTAGATCACAGCTGGCAGCAGTGGCCACAGCCTGGCGGATGCCATCCTGTTGGTTTGCGGGTGCATATACCACTAGGTGGCTGCAGAATGGGTCTGGTTGCTGCTGCTGATGCTGCTGTAGCTGCTGCTGCTGAGGTTGCTGGCGAGGGAGTTTCATAAAAAGCTCCAGGCGTCGTTGTAGACGTTGATTGGCCTGTTTTTGCTCCTCTAGGGCTGTCTCCAGTGCCTCGACTTTTCGCTGCAAGGCAGGTAAAGTGTCATCCGCGGCCGTTTGCAGCAGTAGGAGGCTCTCGTTTGTCTCGAGGGCCGTTTGAATGGCCTGAACTGTCCGAAAGTGGACAGAATTGGACAAGTTGTCTATGTCGCCAATCTGCAACAAGCCGTCCCGTAGGTTCTCTGCTAGCGTCGAGGTGTTCCGTACACTTTCTTCAAGATCAACCACACGGGCCGCAAGCGAAAGCTCTTGGAGCTGCTGCTTAGTGAGAGCACCTGGGGAGCTCTGCTTTTTGGCGCCATTAGGAGCTCCACGGGTTGGGGTGGCGAAGGAGGAAGGCGCTGTGCCTTTGCTAGCAGGCGGAGAATGCGCTAGTATCGGCATTCCCTCAGGGTATTGCCTACAGTGCCCTAAGGTGGCTTACTATCAGAACTCTACTGGTGCTTCCGGGAGATCATCGACTGTGGGGGCCGGTACACGTACTCCCAGTGAGCAGGGAGGCCACTAAGCGACACATGTTTGCATATAAGCGTGTTGTGTGCTGCCAGGAACAAACGCGCTAGAATTAACAAAAGGAGCTGCATACATAATAGTACTTATGCGAATAAATACACGTGCATGCATATACATACTATTGAGGCCACTGCCAACTAACTTGCTGCAAAATTGTTGTAGAATGGTTTTTGTTGCACCCCCAAACTGCCAAGTAGAAGCTGAAGTTGCCTTGGTGTGGCCTCGAACTGGCAGAGGTGTAGGGACCTAGTAGTATGAATGCTTGAGGTAAAATTGTGATAAGGAGTGAATTAGTATGAGTGCAGGTGGCTTGCAGTTGCAGAACGGTTTGGTGCTGGTTTTGAGTGAGTGCCTCCTGGTGACCATAGTGGAAGGTGGAGAGTCACCGCTCACTGTCAGCTCAGCACACAGCATGCTGAGGATCTCCAGGCCGTGCATTGAGGCTTTGGAATAAGAAACCACCAAAGCGCTGTCAGAACAGACAAGTTATCCGTTCCGTTAGCTTCTGAGTTACCTCACTGCGCAGGCAGTTCATGCCGGGCACAATGGCTTACGAGGCATACTACTCTATTCCGGAATACAAGCATGACAAGTATGGAACGCCTGTTGCTCATATGTCCTTTGGGAAGTACGTGGGCGAGAGGCTGGTCGACATTCCTCCTGGCTATGTAAACTGGATGATTAACGACGAGCCCGGGTTCTTTGATAACAAGCCTACGCTCCTTAGCGAGTTTATCAAGCTGGGAAAGATAAAGCGTGGTCTTTACGGGCTGGAAGCCGTCGGTCATAGCAGCTTCGAGGACTACTTCGGCTGGTTTGGCGGGCCTGAATCCAGCGATGATAACTACTCCTACAACGACGCGGAGTACTGGGACGAAGACGAGGATGAGGACGAAGAAGAGGACTTTGATGCTCAGTACGCAGGTGCCGCAGGCGGCAATGGGTTCCATGGTCGTGCGAGCGCCGGGGCAGCAGACGCAGCTGGCCACGGCCGTAGCGAGCACGCGGAGAGCCAGCAGCGGACGCCAAAGGGCCAAAGCAGCCACGCCCATGATAGAGGGGCAGCAGAGGAGCCACCAAAAAAGCGGCAGCGTGCTGAGGCGCCACCTGTAAGAGCAGCAGCAGCAGGTCAGGCAGCAGACTTGTCCTACTTGTGCCAGAGGTTTCCCTCCCTGGACAAGATGACAGTGGCAGAATTGAAGAAGGTGCTGCAGCAGGTAATGACAGGTTACGATAAGTTACGGTAAATTACTTAAATAACTCAGGCCTCTCGGTTAGTCTGAGTGCATGCCCCAGCAGATATGACTTGCCCTGTCCAGTTTGTGAATCTCTTCCTGCCATAAGCAAGGCAGCTATTTGGATACATACCTTTCTACACTTAATCCACAACATGACAGACATTCTTCCATTGGGGCACATCCCATTGAGAAGAGGTAGCTATACCTGGTCGTGGCAGACCACAAAACATACAACCTCTAGCAGCGGTGACATCCTGAGTACGCTACAAGAGCTCCCAACAATGACTTTCAGCAAACAGAGGGACTCTGCCAATACCGACCACATATTTTACTTCAATTTAATAGTGGCAACCCGCCGAGGCACGTGCAGCCGGAACCGACATCAAGTCCCCATGCTCAAACATGTAATGCATACCAATGCATTTAAAATCCCTGGCCCTGCCCTGTCTGCACTCAGCATGCCAAGCAATAGGGTTGAGACACTGGTGCTGTTTGCTGCTTTGTTCTTTGTATGTTGCATTGTTCTTGCATGTTGCATTTAAGAGACTGTGGGGGACTTGGGGCAGATGTAAACGGGGCATGGGCCTGTTTGGCAAGCAGGCAACAATATGGACTTTTCAGTGCCGGTTTAAGATGAGCTTGCACAATAACAGATCACTACCTAGTTTGCTGATGTGACCAATATGGGTGTATTACATTTGAGGCATTGCTGCTTGTACTGCCGGTACGGATTCCCCTCCTGTCAAGGTAGATTTTGCCTTTTGAACTACCCTTGTATATTATTAATCTACCCTGCCTGGCCTCTTGTCGATGGCGCACTACTTGTGAGCAAAGGAGGAGCCCTGCCCCAGACGGTTTGCTGACTTTTGTGCGCCCACTGTGCCTGCCTGTTGAGGACCCGAAACCCCAGGCATTGCAGGGCAGTACGGGTTTTGTTGTAGGCGATGTCAGGTTGTTGTCAATGTTGTAGTAGTTGGGGCCAACGTATCGAAGTCTCCCTTGTATATTATAGGACATGTACAGCAACGGATATATACAAAGAGATTTGGAGCGTGTCTCTCTGTTTCTCAAGCTGCTGCAAACATCACTGCGGCTCCGATGAGGTGCTGGAAAGCCACCAAGCAGTTTCTTGTCTAAGTGAAGCCCACAATCCGAAGGGAGGGGGGGCTAAACCAAAGGGGGGAGGGGGGTCCTGAGGGCCCTTTTGGCCCTTGTCACTAGTGAGAAAACGCTAAAACTGAGGGAGGGCGTCCGCCAAACCCTGCCCCCCCCCTTCTGCCCCCTGTAAGTAAGATTGTGGGGCTCCCCAAGCCATGGAGGCTTTGAGCATCTGTTGCAACCCTCAGCGCCAGCTCCATAGCTCAAATCCAGACCGAGATATCTGACCACAGCTTTGTGCTTGCCCCTTCATTCTTTCAGGCTGAAGTAGGTCCCAAGCATTACTACCAGTTTCTCAACACCATCAGAGTGAGCTGCAAAGCTCACTCCAAAACGGTGTTTTTCAACGCCACCTGATATGGAATGTTAATGGGTTACCGGTATACATCCTCTTAAAATGCACGCCTCCCTGGGGACTAAATTGTCCGCATGTCCCATGGTAGAGGCCATGAGGCTAGGTCTCCTGGCCTTAGTTGCCTCTCTGTTGACTTACACGGGCTGTGATTGTAGAAGAGGCCCTGCCTCTTCCTCAGTTACTCAACTAGCCTGGCATAGCTCTTCTTCTCCTTCATCTCCTGAACTGCCTTATCCCTGCACCCACATCAGCACACACTAGCTGTATGCCTTACTGCCAGTCCTGCGTTGTGCTGTCCTGGCTGAACCTTTGTGCCTCCCCGTCCATTTCTTCAGGCTGAAGTGGGGGTTCCAAGTAGACTGCTCGAGGCTGAATTATTGACCCAGCAGCAGCAGCAGCAGCATCCTGTAATTCACTAATTAACAAACCAGCAAATCACTCTGGTGCTCAGCTCATGAGCTTGCAACCTGCAGCTGCCCATTCACATCGCACTCCAGGTGCACGCCTCAGCCCTATGCCTTGTTTCATCTTGAGGTGCAGGGCCTATGGCACTTTTTTCTCTGGCATATCATGAAATGGAATAGTATTCTATAAAATGCCTCAGCCCCCAAATGGTAAACACGACTAAAGCATTCTGCTTTTTTTCTCCTTTTGTTTCTCTTAGGCTGAAGTTCCGGTCCCCAGTGGTTTGCTCAAGGCTGAGTTGCTTACCCTAGCCTCATCCTCTGTCCAGGCCTGGGAGGTCCATCGTGTGCTGTCCTGCTGGCAACAGCTGCCACCACTACAAGCAGCACTAGCAGTGTTCAGAGTGGAAGGGGCAGATACGTTGAGTGACAGGGAGGCGAGGCGGGAGGCCAGGGTGCTGGCTAAGGAGCAGAGGCTGAGGACGGAGGAGAAGAAGTTGAATCTGCTGCTACATCCAGATAAGGTGAAGGAAGAGGGGTTGAGGAGCACAGCAACAGAGGCATTCAAGGTGCTCAGGAATGCTTATGATAGGATTAAGGACTGCAAGTGATGGGAAGACAGGGTACAATTGGGGGCGGGGGGGGATTGGGGGGTGATGAGATGACAGCGGTAATATGGGTGGGGGGAGGAGAGGGAGGAATGTGAGGACAGGGGGCAGGAGGAAGGGAGGGGGAAGGCGGGGAGGGGGGATAGCGAGGGCAGGGGCCCGTCTTTTGAAACAGGTAGAGTGTGAGGGCCAAAGGGGCAGCAACAGGAGTGATGTGAGAGGACTGATCCATTGACACAAGGGTCTGTTACAAGGGTCTGCATACTCAGCTAAGGCCAGGCTCCTACTTTGTTCACAAGTAGGTGGGCATGGTTAACAACAGGGGCAAGGAGGTTGGGGAGTTGTAGTATTATACACGGGTGGTTTGAGACTACTCACCATTGTGATCTGAGTTGAGCACTACAGTTTAGCCTAGTTTAGCCTATTTCTGCACCTTCCGCTTCTTTTTTGGTTGTACCATGTGGCCACCAGCAGGTGAGGTTACACTTTGCAAGGGTACAAGGGCTGTAGATGGTGGCAGGGTGTTGTACTGTGATAAAACCCTACGGCCAGGGCATGGTGTACAAGTCCATGCTTTTCATTTGAGACACTTCGAAAGGCGAATACTGCATGCAGCATGCAGCATGCAGTATGCAGCGAAGTTTACCCGTATTCTGTTTCACCTCGCTGTTCTTGGTGACAGCTTGAGGTGCGGGGCCTATGGCACTTATTGCTATGGCATATCATGAAAAGTAGTAATGCAGCATTTGTTCCCGTACTTTGTGGGGGTGACTGCTGAGAGCTTGCATGACCCGACTGAGTAGTGGACGAAAGGACATATGCATAACTGCAGCTTGTACTCACTTGTGCTGATGAGCAACATTGACTGTTTTGGGCATCAGCAGGGATAGTCAGCGCTCATGCACTGCATGGAGTACTCATTACTGTGGTAGTTGTCCAAAGCATCACATAATTGTGACAGAGGCCGTGTTCAGATATTGAAGTTGATGATTGCCAAGGATTGCCATTCAAGTGCATTGGTCTACCTGGTTTCTATAGAGACCAGTGTGACCAATGGTCCTAGATGAATGTTTTGCTCAGATTCAGTCATTTGCACACTATGGGCAGAAAGGCGGGTTAAGATCACAAGAGCAGTGCAAGAGCTCAATTGGTATCAGTGGTTGTGCAAGAGGCATTTGGGGCCGTTTAGGGGCCGTTTGTGCAGTGTGTTCGTTCAATGGTTCCCGTTGTAGATATCAAGCATGGGTTGCCTGCATGCCAAGTGTCAAGCATATCGAGGTTCCTGCTCATGTCGAGTTTCCTGCTCATGTTGGCCGTCTGATTAAGATCAGTGCTCAGCAGTGTGCAATGTTTGCTCTGCGGGAAGCGCTACAGGGCCTGACGCTGACTGCTCCAGGAAGGTCAAATTTAGGATATCTTTGATTCACGTCTTTAAATCAATACTGTGACTCGTGTGAGGAGAAAGTGGCTGAAGTCTCTTAGATGGGCCTATGCTTGAGTATTCCTCCTTTAAGGTGGTCTGGACTCCACTGTCATGTCATTGGATCCATCCGATGGTGTGCCATGGTTGGTCCGACCTAGCAGCCTTCTTGAGGTTCCCACACCAAAAAACATATGTTTGTTTGTTGTGTTTAAGTGTTGGAGGTGATGGCTGTGCTGTGATTGTGAGTGCTTTGAATGTGAGGTGTGCTGTTATGTGGATTCTGCTTAGTTTCCTAAGTAGCCCGAGGGTGATGCTGGATTGATGGAAACAGCCACACACAGGCAGTGTGGCTTACATGGCAGTAGGGTCTTGGTCCAGATCTATGGGTCCGCAAGAGCATTTCAATGGTGCTGCTGAACGGTGGTACTCACTGCCCCATCGATCGGGTCAAAGCTCAAGAAGTGACACTGTGCTATATCTATGCGTCCTGGAGTACCCAGTAACTGCGCGCACTGCTTGAAGGTGGTACAGTCAAAATGGGCTAGGCGACAGCGCACTGCTTGCAAAAGTGACCCAGGGCGAGGGTCACTCTCAGTCACTCCGTCAGCTCAGGGGCATCTGGAAGCTGGGCAGCCACTTCTCTCAGCACACAGCATACCGAGGCATTTAGGCCCTGTCATTGCGGCCTCCCTTGTTAGAGTCCTTTAAGTTGCTGTGAATCACAGTTCGACGTCCTAACCAAGTCTTCAGCTGCAAACGTATCTTGAGCAACGTCGGGCACAATGGTATATGAGCCGAAGTCCTTCCTCCCTAAGGTTCGATGGGAGAATAAAACCATGGTTCGTTACATGTCGTTCGGAAAGTTTAAGGACAAGCGGTTAGTCGATCTCCCGTCATACTATGTGCACTGGATGGTTAATGCGACTGGCTTCTTTAGAGACAAGCCTACACTTCTTAAGGATTTGATCAAGCTGGGTAAGATAAAGGAGGGTGCCTCTGGACCGGAGGCCGTCGGTTATAATCCTCAAAGCCGCTCTGGATGCTACTTTGGGTTTGGCTCGTTCTATTATGAGCCCACATTTGACGACTGCGACTACTACGCGGAGGAGTGGAACTACAATGAAGAACATTCTGATACCTACCACGGCAGCGATCCACGCGGTGAAGGCAGTGAGAGCGGGGCAGCTGGGCAGGGGAGTAGCGAGCACGCGGAGGACACGCAACGCACGCCAAAGGGCCAGAGCACCCACGCTCGTGGTGGACCAGCCGCAGAAGAGCCAGCAAAGAAGCGGCAGCGTGATGAAACAGGCCAAGGCCGGCCTCTGGAGGAGCCAGCAGCAGTTCAAGCAGCAGACTTGTCCTACTTGTGCCAAGGATTCCCCTCCTTGGACACGATGACAGTGGCAGAATTGAAGAAGGTGCTGCAGCAGGTAATGTTAACAAGAATAACGCTCTGGGCTGTTTTTGATGCGATTTGAAGCCCTTTGTTCGGGTCTGTACTTGCCAAGCAGCTGCCCCAGAGAACACATGCTTGACTTGTCGATCCGAGTGCGAGCATCAGCTACTTAGTGCAGGTATTAGCAAGTTTTGTGATATGCCCTAATCAAGAATGCAGGTAGCTGGAAAATCTAGTTAAAAAGAAATTTGTTCCTGCTTGCAGTACCCAGTAGAGCTTGTACAGAGATGTGAAAAGCAGTCAGGGCAGCCGTTTCTTCGATAAGGCATCATGTGTCATACTGTCAGTGGAGGTGCACTGTTTAGCTGGTCTATGTGCCTGCATCCGGCTAGGGTTAGGGTTTAGCTGATGTATGTGCCTGCATCCGGCTAGGGTTACAGATGATGTGCCACCCCCACTGAAAGCGCTGCTGCTTATGTGTTCCTAACTCACCTCGATCTGTACTCATCAATGCTGCTATCATTCTACCGGTATTTTATAATGTGCCAGGATGCAGTGCCATAGGCCTCGTACATGAACCTGTCCTAAAAACTGCAGCCCACAGTGTTGCTCTCTGAATACCCTCCCTACCATTATACATGGGTTTTGAGCTGGCTTGTTCTGATAGGCAAGCTGCAGCTGCCTTTCTGTAGCAGGCCAGCTGCATGCCTCGGCTTCTGCCGTGATCACAACCTGAAGTATTATTGTTACTTCATGATATCTCTTAGCAAAAGGTTCCATAGGCGCCCACATTTCAAGCCATTAAATGAAATATGAGTGGTCTTACTCACAGCCTGAACTAATGCTGCACGTCTCTTGAATCCTCCTCTTCTTTCTCTCAGGCCCAGGTCTCCCATCCCAGTAAGATCCTCAAGGCTGAGTTGCTTACCCTAGCCTCATCCTCTGTCCAGGCCTGGGAGGTCCATCGTGTGCTGTCCTGCTGGCAACAGCTGCCACCACTACAAGCAGCACTAGCAGTGTTCAGGGTAGCAGGTGCAGATAAATTGGGTGAGAGGGATGCACGGCGGGAGGCCAAGGTGCTGGCTAAGGAGCAGAGGCTGAGGACGGAGGAGAAGAAGTTGAATCTGCTGCTGCATCCGGATAAGGTGAAGGAGGAGGGGTTGAGGAGCACAGCAACAGAGGCGTTCAAGGTGCTTAGGAATGCTTATGATAGGATCAAGGACTGCAAGTGAACGAGCAATCATGGAGCAGTGGTGTCTCATGGGAGGAGCCGCAGAGGCTTTAGGTGCGCTTTAGGGTTCAGGTTTAGGGTTTATGAAAAGATCAAGGTGCGCAAGTGAAGGGCAACAGCTGGAGGATGGCAAAGGCTCAGCCGAACAGCAGCAGTGGCTTCTGATGTGCTTAGGAAACCTCAGTTTTGGGGGCTTAAGATATTGGGTTCAGGTTTAGGGTTTAAGGTTTCTGAAGAGTTCAAGGTGCCGCAATTGAAAGGGCAGAGGCCGTTGGCTGCGAGGTAGCAGGGAGATGAAGGGTGAAACAATGAGGGAAGTGGAGGGCCAGGTTTTGCCAGCACTGGCATCTGCTGTTGGAGTGTTTGATAGATCTAGCTAGCATGAAGGATGAATGAACAAATGAGACTGGAAATGTAGTTTACGTGAAGTGCTGCTTGATGCATGTTGTGGAGGTCACGCCTCATCTTACCAAACTAAGTTCTCCAAATGAAGCATATAAGCACATTTGCTGTTGGAGTGATGCTGCAGATATGTTGGTATTGATATACTGTATGAGTTGTTTTACTATTGGACGTGCATAGGTTGCAGCTGGTGGGAGTGCCTCTTTGTCAGGGCTTGGTGTGACATGCAGGGTTTGCAAGGCCAGGGCCTGCTTTGGGCAGTGCTCGGCATGGGTGGTGATGGGTAATGGAAGGGTCTGAGAGACCTGCATTCTTGGTGGTGCATAAGCATCAGAGCATTGAAATGCGCAGCTAGTCTATCCAGCATTGGTTGGAGGACTGTGAGAGGGTACTTGCTGCATCAGAGCTAGCATCATGGGACGGAAGCACACACGCATAAGTGCAACATGTTTTTTGCAGTAGTGGCCGGCGCTAATCTTGGACTTCATGCAGGGGGAGCTGAAGCTATGAGACATTCATTGGGTAGTGTGTGTTTATCACATGAGACAGTGGTAATCATGTTTAATCTGAGTGTGAAGCATCAACCGGGGTGATTGTGGCTGCAGGGGTGGGTGTCTCAAGCCGGTCTGGGAACTTTGCAGTGTACTGTGCTGTTGCAGTCGTTTGCTGGGTGAAACAATGAAAAGACAGATATTATAGGTATGGCAGCCACAAGAGAACGCATGCAACGGATTTGCAATGGGCACACATCACGCTAGTAGGGGGACTGCACCAAGGGAATCCCCTACACCCTAAACCCTAAACCCTTTTTTTTTGTTTTAGTGGTGCCAACTGAATGAAAGAAGAAACGTTAGGCATACAACGTTGCAAAAGTTCGGGAGCAGTCTGTATGGGAGTGACTTCAGGGTTGGCACAGTTTTCAGGGACATCACGGCCTCGTGTTTTGGGCTACACTTTGTTTGGGGCCGCAGAGCTGCCTGCACTTTGGGGCTGTACAGAGCAGTATCTGTCTGTTTCCTGGGGGCTACAGAGCCTCAGTTACAATCTGCATTTATGAAATCCGTCTTTACCTAGACTGGGCCGGGAGTTGCCGGCGCCAGCACTTGGTGAACCCAGTCTGGTGTTGGTCAGAGGCGCAGGATTGCTTGTGGCGTAAAGGTGGTTAGGGTATGGTAAAATTACAAAAAATGTTGGCTTTAAGCATGAGTCTCCCATGGGCCTCGAAGTTGGCCTGCTGGCTAGTGCCGGGAGGGGTTTCAGTCCCCCAACTTGTATTGTATTGTATTGTATTGTTGTGGGCAACCACACTAGCATCAATGACAGCAAGCATCACATTAGGGGTGGCCCGTTTACAATCACATTGGGGTAGATGCCGATATTGACTGTTGCACCTGTAATCACTAGGTCAGGGTGACTGGCCACCTTAATTTTTTTGTTTGTTTGTTGTTTGGTGACCTTATGGAAGATAAGCAGTCACTGGTGCTCCTTTGGCACAGCACTGCGGTCATGCTCTGGGCTAAGGGAGCCATTTGCATTTGGTAACTGTCAGTGAGACGGACGGCGTTAACAAGGTTCAGACTCTTAAAGTGATCTTCTTTGGATGGTTTTGTCAACTGACCGGTCCCTTGATGCGGAACGTAGCACAATGGCCAACGAGGCGCCGTATTCCGTTCCGAAGTTCCAGTACAACAAAAACGCTACACGCACTCCTTTGATGCCCTTTGGGATGCACAGGGGTGAGCGCTTGACAGCTATCCCTGCTGACTATGTACGCTGGATGGTCCATGTCCCCGGATTCTTCGACGACAAACCCACATTGCTTAATCATCTCATAAGACTGGGCAAAACAGAACGTGGACCCTCTGGGCTGGAGGCTGCACCGGAAGGCTGTGGTGATTACTTTGGATGGTTCGACGGGCCAACGTCCAGCCATGAAGGATCTTCCGACGAGGAAGATGACGAGGAAAACGAGGCTGAGGGCCTCTCTAGTCCGAAACCCGTGCCCCCTTCAGGCCGGGCATTGCTTCAGTGTTTTGCAGCGGCAGCAGGCGCAGCTGGGCACACAGGGAGCGAGCACGTCGAGGACACGCAGCGCACACCCAGGGCTCAAAGATCCTCTGAGCGAGAAGATGAAGGGGCTCCCTCGCCGAAGCGTCAGCGGGTTGAGGCAGGCGGCAGCATTCCTTTCCAGCAACCCGCAGCAGCAGGACTAGGAGCAGCAGCAGTTGGGTCACCGGACTCGCCTACTTGTCCCAAAGAGCAGCCCAGCTGAGGAAGCCTGAGGTAACAGGGATGCCAGGAAACCAGACCTATCAGGGAAACCAACCAGACCAACCAAAAAAACAGAACGACAGCAGCAGCAGCAGCAGGAGGAGGTGGCAGCGGCGGAGTGAGGCCGGTCTGCTGGTTAGAGAAGGCCAAGGATAGGTACAGGTATCCTGCTGCATTTCGCGAGGGATCACATCTTAAGGCCAGCTGCAGAAGGAGCAGCACAAGCTTCATTTGCTAGTGCATCCGTATAAGGTGAGGAAGGATGGGCCCAAGGTCGTGGTTAACAAGGTTTTAGATCCCAAGTGCTCCCGAAAGCAAATGATAAGATCAAGGTGTTTGACAGAGCCAGCTCAGAGATGTTGCCACTGCCCGCACTGCACGGAAGCATCCCCTTGGCCGGGGTAAGAACAATACGGTGAGTATGTTGAGCTATTTGAAGGCAGGCTCGTTTCGGAACTGTTCCTGGGCTGATGCAATATGGGGCTGGTTGCAATGGACCTGCAGTTCTATACTTTTATATGTTGCTGGACCCTATGCTTGGCAGGGTTCCTGGGACAGGGCGAGTGACATTTTGGCATAGCTGGTTTTGACTAACGTACAAACACCCTATCCCATGAAGTATGAATCTTGTTTTATCAGCACATGGCAAGTCAAAATGGGCTGGCCTGACATACATTGGCTAGCAAGGGATCTAGGGTGGGCTGGTGGGAGCCATTGTGTGAGTTTTGGACAGGAAATTGAGTATGCCGTTGGAGCCTAAGTGGCTCCTTGTGGGTGGCGCTGCCCCCACCGGCGCCCCGCTTTGACGGGGTCATTTGGTAATTGGTAATTGGTAATCATTGATAGTTCCTGGGATAGGGTGTTGGGATGGTAGTCAAACAAGGGGGGTGGGGGCTACTGGCGACAGAGTGTGCAAGTTGTTAAACCCTGTGCAAGTAAGTCTCTTGTGCAGTTGGACAAGATGTATCTGGTTTGGAAGCAAGCACTTGTGAGGCCGTTGTGCTGGAGTTGTCATCCTCCTGCGTCAATAGCAAGCATGCAGTATATGCCAGCTGCAACACAATTCTCACAACCGCTTGCTAAGGGTAGCAAGTTGGGATATCTTGACATCTGGAGGGCTGGCAGCTAAGGGTAGCTGATCATCCCTAGGGTTATAGGGTTTAGTGGGGTGTGTTTAGGGTTTAATGGGTTGGGTTTAGGGTTTAGGTGCAGGGGTAGCCTAAACCCTAGGGTAGCTGATCCTTCTTATCTGTCAAGTGGGTGTAGCTCAGCTGACAAGCTATCTCGTATGGGTGAGGCTTACAGCACTAGATGATGCAGTATGTTGTCAATTGTGTGAAGGAATTTTCTAATTTTTTTATGTTTATTATATTTTTTTAAATAAAGATTTCATTTGATACTGTGTCAAATGCTGGCTGGGCTGGCTGGACTGTATAGCACTTCCTGTTGAGAGCACTGTAGTGGGTGCTGGAGAGTACATGGGCTGTGCAGTGTTCCTTCTTAAACATGCTCGGGTCCTGCATGGTCTGAGGAGTGGGGGATGCCTGCAACGGTCTCTCTTAACAAAGATAAACGGTTGAAGCACTCTGCCCCATCCCTTTGTTGTGTCAAAGTTTGACGCGGCTTTAGCAGCTTACGAATCCAAAGTCAACATCTCCAGCTGCGTATCTTTAGGTGCCAGGCCTACGACACTTGTTATCAATGACATATCAATCTTCATGAAATGTTGTTTTCCCAGCTGGTTCGCCATGGATGAAAACAAAAACAAACAAAAATTTAAGGTGCGGCAACCGCAAAGGGCTGGGATGAATGGATGCTGAAAGCCTACCTGCAGTAGCAGAAGCTCTCATTCCAATTCTGGCCAGGGTGGTTGGGGTCTAAGTGCTTCAGGTTTAGCAGCTAACACAAGCCATCATTCACGTGTTCTATTGCTGCACTGCATGGTGGATGCAGCAAAGGCATGGACCAGAGCCCACAGACCCACCCCAGAAACCACCAAACACTATTAGAGTTGGGCAGCACGCAGCACCTACCTCTTCCCCAAGCTAGTGTCCAGTAGCCGTGGAGGCAAACCACTTGCAATGAACCCCCATCTTCTGAGAGAGAGGATCTGTAATCTGTAATCTGAGAGAGAGGCATATCCAAGTACACCTGGTACGCATGGCTGCGCAAAGCTCCCAACTCCTCAGTGATGAAGGTCTCTGGCAAAGCACACAAGAAAGAATATGAGGCCGCACCCGTCCGACAACTGTGGCCACTAAATCCAGTGCAGATTCTGCAAGCTGACAACCACATGCCAAGCTGCAAGAAACATACACATGACAACAAATTCTTACAAGACGTGCAATCTGCAAGCAGGCAACAGCATGACAAGCTGCAATAAGCACAAAAAACCAATAATTCCTACACATAAGAGTGTGTTCCAACCAAAAGAGAACCACCAAAAACAGCCTAAGGCTGGTCAGCAGGCAACAACCATTCCCCCAAGCCGCACAGCAGGCATGGGGTAACATACACGTGACAACAAAACTTCTACCCAGCAGCCAGTGTGCCGCGAGCCATCAACTACCTGATATGCTGTCGGTAACCTATACACGACAACAGAACTCCTACCCAGAAGCCAGTGTGCCGCAAGCCATCAACTATGCGATAAGCTGCTATAACAAACACATGACCACTATTCCAATGACGTGCCCAACTCCAGTAGACAAGTTATGACCAACCAATGCCTAAACCAGAAGCGAACAGTATAATTCTGACAAATGTCAAACCAGAAGCAGCCAGTGCCTTGTAAGCTTTCCAATTATCTGACAATTGGACAAAGCAGACAAGCAACAAAACCTAGATAGAAGCACATGCCAGCCTGCACCATGCTGCACCACAGAATACTTAGTTTCCTCCAACCAAAAGCCAGTGATCAGCCAGCCAATTTCGTGACACTTCGTGCGAAGAACTTGGACAACAGAACCTCAGTAGAACACGTGCCATGCTGCAACATGCAGCCCCACTGAATACTCCACAGCAGCACATGGTACACTGAAGGATCTGATCCGTGATGTATGCGGACGACTATCAAGCGTAGGAAAACACAGGACAGGCTGCACGATGCAACACCATGGAGTTACTGAAAGACGCTCTCTCCAGCACACTACCTATAATGTAGGCGCCCGTTAATCGCATTAGGACCCTGCACCACCACCTATATAATCTAGGCGCCAGCAATCGCATTAGGACCCTGCACCACCAAACCACAGCCTAAAGCTGGGCAGCAGGCAACAGCTATTCCCTATCTAGCTGTCCAGCAGTCATGACATAACATAACATAACAAACATTTAAGGTGTGGCAACCGCCAAGGGCTGCTAGGTCGAACCGACCAAACACACCATCGGATGGATCCAAAACACAATGGGTTCCATACCACCAAGCAAATGGATACCAGGCAGGTATTCACTCATCTAGAGGACTTCAACCAGTTCATCCTCAGAATTATCACCAGAAATATCAGACTCCGAATCAAACATATCTAAATACTGATCTTCCGGAAGCAAGATGTCTAGCTGTCCAGCAGTCATGAAGTGAAGCCAGGTGCGGCCAATCCAGGTTCAATGGCTATACATATCAACAGCACCGTAATGATGCATGATACTAGACTGCGTACGGCATGACCCTTCGAAAACCCCGCCCGCATCGGGGTTCGAACTGGCAACCTAGCGGATAGCAATGGAGAGTGCTAACCACTACGCCAAGGCGCCAGGGTACAGCACCGTAATGATGCGTGATACTAGACTGCTGCACAAAAGAATTAAGTGCTGCTCATCAGATGCAGCATTGTAGCAAAGGTCGTGCTATGCTGCTTTAATTGGTGTGCCATGGGAACCTGGCTGCATCGAAAACCAGCACCATGTAAGCAGCAGCACCATGTTGTATGTAGCTAGGAGGACGCACCAAGCCAAAGACCTCACGTAGTCTGTAGAGCGAGACCATCACTGTGAAGCAAGTTTTCGAAGACCATTATTAGACGATACTTTGGCAGACGGTTAATTGACCTGCTGAGACCGCTGTATCTTGGCAAGTTCATGCCCATGTCATGTGCACTAGGGTTCAGCACGGTTTCAAGCATCAACATGCACTATATATCCGTCATCAGAGACAGACAGCTTGCCACCGGACTGGTCGGCAACCATCCTCAGATACTCTGACAGGCCGCCCTTGTAGTGAGCCTTGGCCCACTTGGTGACCTTGCGCACGCCGCCTTTGATGTGCACCTTCTGCTTGCTCAGCACATTGCCCACAGCACCTCTTTCTATGCGCTTTGTCTTTGCTGCCAGCAGCAGCCCAATGCTCTGCTGGATGACCTGCTCCAAACTCTCATCTGGATCATCGCCTGTGCGCCTTTGGGTAACTGCCTTCTCGTCCCCCAGCAGCAGCTGCAGGGACTTGCCATCCACTACCCATCCTGCCAGCTCTTGCTTTGCCCTGGCCAGCTCTGGTGTGCCATACACAAAAGCATACCCCTTGTTTGTTTTTTCGCTGTTGGGAATGGCCTCCACGCTGTGAAGGGTGCCGTATTCTGTGCCAAGCTTCTGCATGACGAGGGTTTCCACCTCCTCTTTGCTGTACTTATACGGAATGTTTTTAATCACAAGCTCGGTGTGTTCTGTAGTTTCCATTTTGAGGACACGGCTCATGAGTGAGGGGATTGGCGCGGACCGAGCAGATTGAAGGCAGTTGGGGTTCACCTACGCACTTTAAGTGTGATGCAGCAGCCCGTGAACCCGTGAATCTTTGTCAAGCCGGTACTTTGCAAACAATCCAGATCCATGCTACACTGTCCACCTATGAACAACACTGTTCAAGCACGCAGGGTGCCTTGGAAAAGGCAAGCCGCTGCGTACATACTGCAATGCAAAGCACAGACCTTCAAAAGATGTAGCCAGCCGCAGAGCAGCACCGCGTCACCACTATAAGCAGTACACCTTCCCTGTATCACACAGGCATACGCTAAAGTGCAGGCATGACATCATAATATCGAAGTTTTGCATCACGATCGCTGGCCACATCCGTCCGGGATACTTTGCTGTATCCCTCGGTGATGTACGGTTGAAGCACTGTGCCACATCCCTTTGATGTCTCAAAGTTTGACGCGGCTTTAGCAGCTTACAAATCCAAAGTCGCCATCTCCAGCTGCGTATGTTAAACACATGTCTCTATACATGGCTGTTCCTTGTAACGCCTTGAGGTGCAGGGCCTATGGCACCTTTTGCTATGGCATATCATGGAAGTTATACAGGGTCGCTTATCAAAGGCATCCCCAGGGTCTGTAGTTCCACCTCCCTATTCCCAAGACACCTTGAGGTGCCGGGCCTATGGCACTTGTTATCAATGACTACATATCAATCTTCATGAAATGTTGTTTTCCCAGCTGGTTCGCCATGGATGAATGGATGCTGAAAGCCTGCAGTAGTAGCAGAAGCTCTCAGCCCAGTTGCAGCCAGGGTGGTCGGGGTCTAATAAGTGCTTCAGGTTTAGCAGCTAACTCAAGCCGCTGCATCATTCACGTGTTATATTGCTGCATGGTTCATGAAGACATGTTGAGTTGTGGGCAGGTGCTGTATGAGCCGCCAAAGTTGAGTTGCATAATGCATCTGCCTATCTAGCAGGCAAGTATATATAGCTGGTGTTGTACGACAGGGTTCTGTTTTTAGCGTTTTGTCTTTCCCCAAATGAACGGAAGTGGTAGAAAGTGTCTGCTGTGGCCCTTGTTAATAGGCGGATCCTGGCCCTGCTTGCTAGATAGTGTGGTCGTGAGCAGTCTATCAATTGCAGAGGTGTGTCCAGTCCATGCCATGGGCATTAAACAGTTGCCCCTGACCCATCTGGAAACATTGTAATCAGGGCACCTCTGCCCACATGCTCTGTTGTAAGATATTCATCTATCTGATGCATTCTTTGTTGCCGCATGATATTCATGGAGTCTCCAAGGGGGCCCGATCTGTTTTAAGGATGAACGCTTGCTTGGGTGGGGCCGCTGTGAAGCTGCTCCTCAGTCCCAAATGAGACTTTAGCAGGCCAACTGTCATGCCATGGGCTCCGCAAGAAACTCTGATGGCTCGTTCAGGCAACTTCAGGTCTGGGACATAAGTAAAAGTTTGTGTTGACTTGCCAGATGCTGAGCATATAAGTTCGTAACTGTTGTGGCATCAGATACTAGCTGGGTTGCTGTTACGGCGCTGGAGTGGGCTGTATAGTCGCAGTACGTACTCCCAATTTCCCCAACAAGGGTGGCGAGGGGAACCTCTGCCCAATTTTGGCGAGCCAGTACTAGACAAACTGAGAAACATGCAAGGTATGGCAACTCGCAAGAGGGCTGCTAGGTCGAAGCAGCAAAACACGCCATACATCGGATATATGGATCCAGATCGAGACAACAAACAAACATAGTAAGAACACTTCGAAATCACCCACATGTACCCAGCTAAACATGAAACCAACAGACACACAGTTGAGGTGTGACATGGCAACTGCAAGGGTTGCTATGTCAAACCAACCAACCAGTAAACAGTGAGCATCAAGAATGCATGACATCACGACTGCCCATAACTTCTATGTTTTGCACACAGGCATCTCCCTTTGGAAACATCAAGCATAGCACTTAGTCCCTGGACAGAAACTTGACTGTTCGTTGTATGCCGTTGGAGCTGGTTGGTTCCATGTGGGTGGCGCTGCCCCCACCAGCGCCCTGCTTTGACCGCGCCATTTGGTAATTAGTAATCCTGTTCTAGAGATACAACGGGGGGTACTGTTTGGTGACAAGCTGTCTAGCGACGACCATCAACAGACCCTGCCTACACCCCAACTGGGCTGGGTGCTGCAGACATCCTGCTCGGATCTGACACTAGCCCTTGCTCCCATATAAGGAATAGCAGCCGCTGACCACAACATGCATATATAGTAGCACTCTTGAATGGCCTGGCAGCCTTGACTCTCTAGCGATCTCAACTCTTTGTCTCAATTTCCGCTCTCCACATACTAACAAACTGGATGGAGTTATGCCGGGCGCAGCACGGCCTAAAAGCTGTGCAGTGATCTATCTCATACACAATAGCACTTGTACACACATGCCACAAGCAAGTGTAGCCCACATACTCAGTCCAGAGAATATGCAATTCACCCATCAATAACCACCTCCTCCAGCCGCATCCTTTTGCTTGGGTAGGCAGCTGCACACGCACTCACCCAGTCTCCAGCTGCCAAAGCCCTAAAGAGAGTCTGAAGCCAACACAGAATGCCATATCAACTCCCCAGCAAAACCCTACGTGCATCCACCCCAGCAGCTCCCACGTGCTCACCCCCCACAGTAACCCCGGCCACCCCCTGCGCACTCCTCTGCTGCACCTCCTGCTGCCACCTCCATTCCTCTTCAGCCTCATACTCTTCAACATCAAACTCCTCACTACTGCTACCACCACCATCACCACCACCACCCCTACCACGTCCTGAACCACCACCAGCATACTTCATTACCCTTCCCCCACCCTCCTCCCCGATCCCCTCCCACCCCCCAAACCCTCCCTGGGAATCACCTCCCCGACCTCCCAAACCCCTAAACCCTGCAAAGTCTTCACCACCCTCCTCCTCACCAGACGAAGCCCAAGAGTCCTGACCCTCCCACTGTTGCTGCTCCTCTTCTTCATCTAGCCCCCCTGGTTCAGTGTCTTCATCAGGGTAGGAGTTTGCATAGTGGCCCTCTGCATTGGGGTCCTCTTCGCCATCAGGTTCTAAGCCAATGTCGGCACCAGAGGGGTCACCCGGCACTAGGAGTGACACCAGGTCGTCACTAGACTCATCATCCCAAACCTGCAACACCAGGGAAGACAGCACGACATGTCACTGGTGACGAAACAAGGCCACCTAACAGAAACTGGCACAAATATTCTTACTGAGATAGACAGCTTTATGGACTACGCCCCTGCCCTTCAAGGGTAACCACATGTCTTGGACCCAGCTTCTTCCATTTCAGTGACGACACAGAGTATGACACCATGGATAAGAGGCAAAACCAACAAACACATGAAGACGCGCCAATGACAGTAGAGACATCTAGGAAATGCTGGCAATTGGGTAAATCAGCACAACCCTACTTCCATTTCGAAACCCTCACCACCCTTCACCTCCACACACTGAGACACCCCACCCTCCCAATCCCACAACCACACACTCGCAAGTCCATTGCATACACCTAGGGGTCCACAAGTACCCAACGATCAACAATCAACGCAGCGAAGCACTATCACACCAACTACACCGCCTTAGCTGCTGCCTGCATATCAAGCAGCTGAGCATGTGCCTCAGCAAGAGCTGCTTGTAACATAGCCAGTTCCCGGGCCAAGCTAGCAACTCATGAGCCAAAGCAATTTCCCCCTCCTGAACCTTCTTCCCCACAGACCCCTGCCTTGCACCTACCTGTAGCAAAGGCACTCCTTCCCACTCCATGCCTCTTGCAGCACCCCCAGCAGCAACACCCTCCAATCTATCCATGACCTCTCCATGCCACCCAGCTGCATCTGCTATGTAAAAGTCATACACATACTCCTCTGACGCTGCTCCTAACTCCTGCTGCTGCATTGGTAGAGGTCGTCCTCCTCCAGCCTCTATTACTGCTGCTGCTGTTGTTGTTGCTGGGCCATTGACATGCAGGGCCATCTGGGTGCGGATGAGATCTGCATCTGGCAGCAGCTCCTGCACCTCCTGCTGCTTCCATTGCTGCACGCATTCATCGTCTTGCAACCCTGCCCCATATGCCGCGCCCACCCCAGGCTGCTGTAGTGGCTGCTGCTGCCGCTGCTGCTTTTCTGGCCCTGCTATCTGCTGCTGCTCTGTTAAGGCCTGCTGCTGCTTGACCTCATGCTGCTGCTGCTCGAGCTCCTCCAGCTGCTGCTGCTGGGTCTGCTGCTTAGACTTAGGTCCCAAGCGCCTAACGACCAGTGGCTTAGCCGCAGGTTTGGGACTTGATGCTGTTGCTTCTGGATGTTCTTGCAGGTACTCAGCAATCATGTCTTGGAAAGCATCCAAAGCCTCGGGAGAGAAACATTCCCCACCAGCTGCAGCAGAAGCCCTTGTAGCAGCAGTAGCGGCATCTGCAGGCATGCTGCCCCTGCTCCTGTTGGCTGCAACTCGGGATCGAGCGTACTGCCCTGCTGTTGCTGCTGCTTGTGGAGGTTGGGTGGGCTTGCCTACCCCTGCTGCTTTTAAAGGTGGTGCTCGTTTGACAACCTGCTGCAAGCCCGAGCCTAGCTTCAATTCAAGGTCGTACAGCTTGATAGCGTCAGGTACAGGCTGAGCTCTTCTTCCTGCTGCTGCTGCTGTTGTTGGTGGTGCTGCTTCTCCATGTTGTGCATGCGAGATTGTGGGGCATGGTTGGCTGCTGCTGCTGCTTGTGGTGGTGGCGTTACCTTGGGCAGCTGCATGCTGTGCTTCTGCAGACTGAAGCAACTGCCAAACCTCCTGAGGGGTCTTGGCCTGCAGAGGATTAAAAGCGACGTTTGTCAGGCAAGTGCTGCCCTGCAGGCACGCTCACTTTCTGGTCGAACTTGTTACACGCTGTACATTGCGCGTGAATGCTTCGGTATGCTTCACCTGTGCGTTGGGATCCGCAGTAGTCTTCACTCGAAGAAACCGGCACCTCTTGGTTCGTTGCACAGCCTGTGGGTCGTCTGCGAGGGTTATAGACGCTGCCAGCTGCTCCGCAAGACCAAGCTGCTTGGATTCTGGACCAATCTCAAGCACTGCAAGTTAGCAAAGGAAAACTAATGAGAAGTTGCCCCTTGTCAGGAGTTCTCCCAGGACTGTGCCAAAGAGCAATCACTGTGGCCCCATGGAAGCCTTTCCATGTACATGAGGAGTGTCAAATACGCACCAATTGCATCCAAAGAACCTAAGCCGCGCTTGCGTTTCAGCCGGACAAGAACTGGTCTATTTTCTTTGGAAGCCATGATGCACAGCTGACACCAAGCAAACGCAGTCCCGTGCCATTCTGAGATTCCCTGCACTGGTTCCACCTCCATGCAGCTGAGAAGCCAAGTCCCTGGCCCCTACAAGAGCGCAGACAGCTTAGAAATTCCTCTGTACCGCTTTGCTCCGTTAATGGGTTACAATGGGGTCACTGGCTCACTGGAGGTTGACACGTTGCACAGCCACGTGAGGTACTGCTGCGACTGTCCATTAAGCATATTGATGACCTGTGGGAGTTCCCCGCCAGCAGGCATTAGCTCTTCGTCGAAGTGTTCCCAAATCCCGCATATGGGCTCGGCTGATCACTGGGCTTCACGCGCAGAGCGGACCGCATAATTCCAGCAACATGACGGTGATTATCACCTGGGACGCTGCATTTACGGCCTGTGCTTCAAAGCAGTTTGCAGACTTACTAGCTAAAGGCAGCCCATATGAAAGCGTGCCAGCAGCCATCGCTGCAGCAAGGCAAATCTGGTGGCATCATGTAGGCATTCCTGGCTGGTTAGAGGCCTTCGCTGCTCATCCTAAGATAGGGGATGCTGAGGCAGTCAAGAAGAAGTACAGTGGCAGCGCCTTTGGGGAGCTCAGCCAGTCAGAACAAGCAACAGCAATGTCCACAGGCAACGAGCTAGTCTTCGAGGAGCTTGCGGTCCTAAACCAGCAGTACGAGCAGAAATACGGCCACATCTTCATCATCTGCGCCAGCGGCAAGAGTGCTCAAGACACGCTCACCGCAATCCGCGCTCGCATCAAGAACCCCCCTTACGAGGAGCTCTCCTCAGCAGCCCGCGAGCAGATGAAGATCACAGAGCTCCGCCTAACAAAGCTCCTCAGCTCGCAGCCTCCCGCGCCATCGACCTCCACAGAGCGCGCTCATGTCCGGACTGGGCAGCTCGTAGGTCACCTGGCTCCCCCCCACCAGCTCCGTTCCCCCATCACCACCCACGTTTTAGACACTGCCCTTGGCTGCCCCGCCGAGGGCCTCCCCCTATCCCTCCACCGCCTAATGGATGGCAGCAGCAGCGCCTGGGACTGCATAT
This sequence comes from Pseudopediastrum boryanum, assembly GCA_963556185.1. Lineage (NCBI taxonomy): Eukaryota > Viridiplantae > Chlorophyta > Chlorophyceae > Sphaeropleales > Hydrodictyaceae > Pseudopediastrum > Pseudopediastrum boryanum. The sequence goes on from OY744494.1 coordinate 1,969,783, forward strand.
CCTCTGGTGTAACTAACTCAGATGGCAGAGTGGGTGACCTCCTCCCTCCCGCCCCCACCATCCAGCCCGGCCGCTATCAGATGCGCTTCAACACCGCCACGTACCTCTCTGCCTGCCACGCCCGTCACCCGAGTGTGTTCAACCGCAACCCTTTCTACCCAGAAGCTGTTGTGGATTTCGTCATCACTCCTGAGTTAGCCGCACAGCACTTCCACATCCCATTGCTACTCAGCCCTTACGGCTTCAGCACGTACAGAGGAAGTTAGGAGGGGAAGAAGTGCAGAGAGGCAGCTAGGACGGGGAACAACTAGCACAAGGTGGTAGCACAGTGCAGCAGTTCTCGGTTACTGTGGAGCTGTACCCTGCTGCTGCTGCTGCTGCTGCTGCAGCGCCCTGCTGCCCTTGTCTGTTTAAAACTTCTTACCTATGTGATGGCAGATGATGACAGGTGGGAGCCTGGTGTAATAGCAGCTATGATCCGCTTGCCTTTTGCAAGCACGGCCTATGATTTTACAAGAAGGTCAGCAGGGAGCCGGCTTGGTGTACTACTACTGTGGATTGACCGGTAGTTGGGCCATAAGAGTTTGATGGCTCTGGGCAGATAAATGTAACTAGAAACACTGGTGCTTAACTTGAAAGAAGGTGGCAGGGAACCACCGGGAAGTTGAAGCGTTGCCGGGCTAGGTGTTTTAAGGAGTGGGACAAAGAGAGGGTGGTAATACAGCCAGATGATCAGTCTTTGTGCTGTCTCATCTTGGTGGTGGCTCACAAGCTAGTTTAGGGTTTAGGATTATAGGTTTTAGGGTTTAGGGTAATCCTAATCCTTGTGCTGTGTCACCTTGGTGGCGACCCACAACCAGATCCCTCCATATGCCTGCTTACGGGGGGAGAGACGGGGGGAGGCTTTGGGCGTGCTTTAGATGGCAGAGCAGTGCGATCCCAATGTGAATTCGGTCTTAGTGCAAGCGTCCATGCAAGCATCCTTGCATTTGCCTCGGAGCGTTCTCCATGCTGTTGGTGCGAAGGCGCAAATGGAAGTCTTAGCAGTTGTTGCTGCATCTTGAAGTGTTGTTTATTTGTTTGCTTGCTCTGCAAGGGGCTGACTGGACTGTGTGGTTGTCGGTTTTGAGCTGTTGCTTTTAGTCAAGGCCAGGGACTGGCCAAGGAGGGACAGGGAGGGGACATGTGCACATTCACTTAGCAGGGTTCACCTTGCCAGTTGGGCTGAGACCAACTGCATATATAGGCATGATAAGCTGTGGACATTTGCGCTTGCCAAGTTACATGGTGCCTGTAGCTGGTGCCAGTGCAAGCCACAATATGTGCCCACGTGATGTGTTTGCTGTCTGATGTTAAGCGACAACATGCAGACAGCAAACACATCATGTGGGCACATGTTGTGGCTTGCACTGGCACCAGCTACAAGCACCATGTAACTTCTCTTCGTTTCCCCTAGGTAGGGGTTAGGCTGGTAGGGAATGAAAGTGAGTAACCAGCGGCAGAACATGTGCTGAGCAATGGGTGCAGGATAGGTGCAGGGACGGCAGTGGGTAAAATCATGAAAGTATATTGATGTGCAATGTTATTGTTTCCAAGCAAGGAGCCAGGAGCCCCTGGTTCTGACTCACGCAGATGGGCTGAGTGGCTGACGATGGATTAGAAAGCTTTCTGAGAATGTGGGAGTATGGAGCTACGACAAGAGTCGTACTGGTGTATTCAAGTTACGGATGTTCTCTTGCCTGGTTGTGCCAATCATGGAGTATTGTAGTGAGGTATGGGGACCGGATCTGCTGTTCTCTTGTGATACGCTGGACAAGCTATGGGACAATGAGCTTCAAAAGATTCAAAGCATATTTTTAAGGCAGCTGGGAAAGTTGAGGAAGTCTGTGCCAACAACTGTGGTGCATAAGGAGATGTGCATGAATCCAGTGGCAAAGGGTTGGTTACGAGCCTCTATTGATCTATGGCGTAGGCTTGGCAAAGTGCCCTCTGATAGCCTATTGGGCATGGCTGTGCGTGAATCTTTGGCATCTTACGCAGGCGAGGGGGTTGGTTCTGCTCCTAAGAGCTGGGCTGGACGGTTTATGCATACAGTACGCTCTCTTTCTCAGGGTAGAGACGCAGATGGGACCATTGCAGAGTTTCTGGCAACAAATGGCCTAGCTGAGCCGGACAATGATAAACTTGCAGCTATTCCATGGCTTAAAGTGTGGGGTACTTGGGATACCATGTTGCAAGAGCCATGGGACAAGGTGGCCGCATATGCAAACCCCAGGCAATCTGTCAGCTCAAATTTGATCAAGCTTTCCACATATCATTCGTGGTTTAGGACGGGAGACATCCCTCAGGAGGAGTTAGAGGCTGGCTATCCTCAGGGTATGCCAAGGTATATCAGGCACACATCAGGTATCCCGTTTACTTATGTGAAACAGTTAATGCGGTTTCGTACTGGTGCACACCATCTTGCTATTGAAACTGGGAGGTGGGCTCGTCCCAAACTGCCAAGGCAGCATCGTGTATGTTCAAAATGTTCTTGCACAGTGGTTGAGGACGAGGTACACTTTCTTTTTGAATGCCCAGCATATGATAGAATTCGTGAGAAGTATAATACCGTTTTGTTTGCACAGTTTGGAGGTTGCCAGGAAGCTTCTAGTACAATGAAGCATAATTCAGACAACGTGAGATTGTTCATGGACCAAGAGCCAAGTTTCCAAGTTGCAAAGTTTGTTTATGAATGCATGGAATTTCGGAGGTCGGAGGAATGTGAGGACTATAATCCTTACTTTGATTTGTCATTATTCGGGGATGAATGGCAAGGTCGTATTTTCGATACCTTTTCTTCTGGACCAAGAGGTGATATTGCTGAGACATTCACTTCTGATGGACCAGGTTCCAGTATTTCTGCCCATGGAGCCTAGGTTGGCTCCGTACGGGCGCCCCCTTTGAGGGGCCATGATGTAATCGTAATCGTAATCGTAATCGTATTCCCACGTTCCCCTATAGCATTTTATACCATCATACAGTTTTAATGCTGATAAGGTGCTGATTGTGATGCCCAGTGGAGGGTAAATGGCTCCCACATCAGCGGCGCCACCTGTGTGGAGACCCTTCCTACCTTTAACCTTGTCTGGGAGGATTAGGTTTTGTGCTGCAACCACATCGTAGTCCTCAGGTTTGTTAAAAGAGAGACTGCTTACTGTTTGTTTGCTGGGGGTAACCCCAAAAACCCAAAAAATATATACAATGAAATTGTGTGTGCACTTTTCCAGGGCCAGTATTCTGCATCATTTTATCTGCTTGGACATGCATGATCATGGAGTTCAAACTGGTGGATGGTGTTCAGTTTTTCCTGGTTTTATCTGTGTTAGTGGCTTTCCCACCCCTGTGGTGAACTGTGGCACCGCACGCGTGCCGATGGGTTTGCCAATGTAAGATTCACACACACACTGTATGTCCCTCAGGTTTGAGCGGGAAATGTGTTGTTCACACTAGCAGAGGTGCATGACACTACTGCTGGCCGGAACGGCCGGGGTCATTGTTGAATGCCAGGTCCATTCCAGAAGAACTCCACCACTTGGGTGCACGTGGAAATCGCTAGAGATCTGAGGTGCGCTGTGATAATGATGGGGGGCGGGACCGCTGTGATGGCTGCACAGTGCGGACTGGCACTGTTGGATATGAAAAAGATGACAGTCACTGCTTTCTTTTGGAGGATCGTCCACTAGTGGACGCTGTGACAGCCGTATCCGAAGGGACGGCATGGAGCTCTTAGGCAAGACCGCCAAGCATGTGGGCTTCGGTCCCAATCACAAGATTTGCGCAGACCCGCAGATACAGGGGGGCAACTCAGGTCTTGGGTGGTCTTGGGTGTTAACTGCTGCAGGGGTGCTGTACGGTTTGGGTGGTTATACTACCGTAGTCGAGATGAGTAATCACTCATAAGCACCGTCGCATTCTCATAGGCAGAAGCCATGGCAATTCATCCACGGAAATGGCAAAGAATGGAGAATTGACAGAGCCTGCGGTGTCACTCAGTTTGGGCTTTGTCATAGTACAACCAAACGGACTGTGGTAGGAGCGCGTCTCCACCGGCATGTTCCACCCGTGTATTGGAAGCTTGTTACATTGGCATACAGTTTGCTCTAATGCCGGTGCACTCCGCTTGAGAGGTTGTAAGGACTACTGTACTGCATGCGCGATCCCTGCTCGGTGAAAGAGGCATCAGTGGAGTACCAACGCAGTGCCAATAGCCCTGCAGTATGGTCCCCTACATACGTTGGTGCATGATACCCTCCAGCAGGCCTGCAACGATCCTTGAGCTGCCGGGCCTTTGGCTCGACAAGTCGACAGTGTTAGGCAGCTTCAGTTACGATAGCAGCAAGCTCTGCTAATCCAAACAGTCAGTATAGTTGCTAAGAAGAGTCGCTTCCTCCGTGCAGGCTCTCTAGACACATAAAGTGGGCAATAGAAGTCTGGTAGCGTTTTTGTACTGCTACATCGGTGACCATCGAGTGCGTCAGATGACCGTGCAACGGAACATATGACGCAGATGACCGTGCAATGCAACTCTCTGCCTCAGGGACCTTCTGTACGGAGCCGAATCCAAGCCTATAAACTGGCGGACCCCTTCTACTGCTTGCACAGCCGGGCAGCGTGACAAAGTCTGCCAGCAGCTGCAAATAAACTACTAAACTTGGTGATCGGCGCTAGTTTCAGAGAATTCCGCACCCAACTCTCCTTGTTCTGACGCAACTCTGATACGTGTGCCACATTACAGCGTGTTCTGCAGATCAGAAGTCTACAGACGCAGTCAGTTTCTCCAACAGCATCAATGCCTGGCACAGCTGACGACGCCCAACTAGCGACCGGGGCCGGCAGCGGGGGCGTTGCCATTGTCACGGGCTCAACCGGCGTCGTAGGGCGCCACATTCTGATGCATCTGAAGCGCTTGGGCAACTGGAAGATCCTTGCCATCTCGCGCAAAGACAAGGTACACATGTTGCATGTAGTGTAACAACGCACCCTCCAGCATTGATAGTCCAACGTTATGATTATAATGCCTCATTTCCAACATGGGTCCTGAATATAGACTAGTGTGCGACTGTCGGTCGGATATCATGCTCTAATGCCGTTGTTGTGCTCCTGAATGAGTGTTTCATTCACCTTAAAACCTGACAATGCACCATAAGTGGATCTGCAGCCAAGCCCATGTTGGTTTTTGGAAATCATGTCCTCTGGAGGGTATGTACTGCATTTTAAGTAAGTCCACATGCTGCCTAGGTACCTAACAAAGCTATGGCTGTATCCCGCACCCGACCTCTGTCCTTTGTAACCGTAACCCCTCCGGACCTATATATTGCAATGCTCATGATTGATATATCTAACAGCAGCCTGTGCTGTTTTCCATAGAGACTGCGTCCTGATCCAAAGGACCATTGCCTTGCATCTACTGCTTTGCAGTAGCTTCTTGCACCCTAGTCCTATTCCAGAGGCCTCTGGAATAGTGTGTAAAGATGTGAACAGCCATGGCATGACGCGTATGTTGCAATTCACACAAATATCCATTCATCTTTCAGTTTTCATTAAGCACCAATCAACAAGGTGAGGACACACTACACGACTGGCCTACAGCCCCAAAACCCCCGTAAACCTCACTTGTCAAACTAACGCCCCCGTCCCCCCCCTTCCTGTTGATGTATCTTGCTGCAGCTCCAATACGAGGAGATGCCAGACTTAATGGACGATGGTACAGTCCAAGTCATCAAGGTCTCAAACCTCCTGGACCCCAAAGACGTCCAGCGCAGCTTATCTGGTGTCACTCGAGTGACCCACCTCTTCCACTGCGCCTACCTCACCAGGGACGACCCTTACACAGATGCCATGGACAACTTATCACTGATGAAGAATGTGGTGGAGGTGGTGGAGGAAACTTGTAAGGACACCTTCAAGCATGTATATGTGCAGGTGAGGAAAGGCACCTGGGGCTAGGGCCTTGGTTGGGGCTTAGGTTGGGTTTAGGGGCATCTGGGGCTGTGGTTTAAGGCAGGACAATTGCAAGGACAACTTATCACTGATGAAAAATGTGGTGGAGGTGGTGGAGGACACCTGTCAGGACACCTTCAAGCATGTATATGTGCAGGTGAGGGTTTAGGTTTAGGGTTTACAGGTAGGCCTGGGGTTTAGGCTTTACAGGTAGACCTGGGGCTGGGGCCTATGTTGGGCTTAGGTTGGGTTTAGGGACTGTGGTCTGGGCAGGGAAATTGTAAGGACACCTTCAAGCATGTGTATGTGCACGTGAGGTAGCTTTATTTGCAGGTAGACCTGGGGCTGGGGCCTAGGTCTGGGCTTAGGTTGGGTTTAGGGGCTGTGGTTTAGGGCAGGGCACTTGTAAGGACACCTTCAAGCATACATATGTACAGGTAGTTGGGTAGATCTGAGGCGCGGGGTGGGGGCATATGGTAGGGCTTCATTTTGCATTTCAAGATATGCCATAGCAAAAATTGCCATAGGCCCTGCACTTCAAGCCGTTAGATTAGAACAGCGAGGTGGAACAGTTAGTCACCGGTAATGAGTCTGAGAGGAGTGATGGATGTTTCTTTTTGTGAATTAATGTCCGCACTTTTTATAATTTTAATATAAAATTTAATTTAGTATTTTAATATAATATTTAATATGTTTCTCTTTTAATTTTGATTTCTTTAATGTCATTTTTGCTTGCTTCAGTGTGGTGCCAAATGGTATGGACAGCATTTGGGCAACTACAAGCACCTGCTAGGGAGGACGACCCCAGGTGAGCAAAAGGGAGGGTCAAGGGGGAGGGGGAGACACGGGGGGGGGGGGGGGGGCTATTACATTATATGCCATAGCAAAAGTGCCACGGGCCCCGCACCTCAAGCTGTCACAAAGAACAGCAAGGTGGAACAGAAAAAGGGGTTGCTATCAGCATCAGCAGGAAATGGAGCAAAGGGGGAATCAAGGGGGAGGGGGGGGCACAGGGGGTAGGGAAGAAGGGGTTGCTCTCAGCATCAGCAGGAAAAGGGTTTGCTGCCTGCCATACCTCCCACTTGCCCAATGTACACTGATTTTTTTCATATCAATTAAGTAAACTTTTAACACTATTTTTCTATTATTTAACTATTAGAAGAATAATTATAGAAAAGGTCATTTTTGTTTTTAGAATTTACATTCTTTTATACAAAATGAGATTAAAAACACTAACCTGGCTGCTGCTCCTGCTCCTATCATCTGCCTTCTCATTTGCACCTACTAGGTACATGACCCCTAACTTCTACTACACCCTGGTGGACTACTGACGTGAACGTTTGGCTGAGGGAGCCACCTGGACCTGGTCCACTACATTGCCTAACCCCATCATAGGCTACAGCCCAAGCTCTTACATGAACCTGCTGAACTGCGTTGGGGTGTACGCTGCTATCTGCAAGGAGGCGGGGTTGCCATTTAGGTGGGGTGGGGGAGGGGGTATAGGGGAGAGGCACGGGGTTGCCATTTAGGTGGGGTGGGGGAGGGGGTTTAGGGCAGAGGGACGGGGTTGCCATTCAGGTGGGGTGGGGGAGGGGGTCGAGAAGGCGGGAGGGAACAGGGGCGGTGGGTTTCAGGGGAATGAGGGGGGCAAGAGGGAGGGAGTGTAGGCTCCCACATGGGTGGGGTTCTAGGGTATGGGGGAATCATGGAGGGGGGGTACCCAATCCAGGTGGGGCTGGTTGACGTGGGTGGGGCAAAAAGGGTGTGTGGCGGGTATGGAAGGGCTGGGAAGCAGGGTACTTTAGTTGAGCATGCAGACAAACGGGTTGGGGAGAGGGTGCTGAGTCTGGGGCTCAGCATGCTTTAGAATTTAGGATAGGCGCGGGAGGGGGGGGGGGGCGTTGCAGGGGAGTGCGGAAGGAGGGAGATGGGGGTGTGGTACAGAAAGAGGAATGGACAAAGTCAGGAGCTGCAAAAAGGAGGATGGGTGCAGAATACCCAGGAGTCTAGCAGGCTGAAAAGGGGGGGAGGGGTGCATTGCAGGGGACTGCGGAGGGGGAAGATGGTGGTATGGTACAGAAAGAGGAGTGGACAAAGATAGGAGTGGCACAGATGAGGAGGGGTGCAGAATACCCAGGAATCTAGCAGAATACCCAGGCTGTGTGTAGAAGCCACAGCTGCCAATATGTTTGATGTTCCCTGCAGCGCCCTGCCGTCCCCAGAGCATTGCTCTGGGCCTGTACATGGCCTCTCTTCTGCCGTTCTGCTCTGATACAAAATTTTATTGTTTCTGTCCTGTTACCTTGTGCTCAACAACAACCAATATTCTGTTCCACCTCGCTGATTTTACGAGGCTTGAGGAGCGGGGCCTATGGCAAGGTTTGCTATAGCATGTAAAAAAAAGTGATAGAGCATACCCTATGCTGCTGCTGCTGCTACTGTTGGGTGTATCATCTAATTTTACCTTCATTGATTCTTATCATTAATTCTTATTATTTTATTTTTATAATTTTTTATTATATTTTTAGGTCTTAATTATTACTCACCTTACCATATCTGTGTATGGTCCACAGGTTCCCTGGGCCTCCAGCAGCCTATGAGGCGTTGACCGAGTGTGTGGATGCTGATCTGCTGGCAGAGGCAGCTGTCTTTGTATCCACTCAGCCTCACACTGCCAATCAGATTTTCAACTGCTCCAATGGGGACGTCTTCAGGTGGAGCGAGGTGTGTGTAGGAGGGTGGGTGGAAAGGGTGATGATGGTTGGAGTGGGGTGGGTGAAGAGAAGGGGTGGTGGGATGTGGGTTTGAGTGGGAGTGGGGGGAGTGGCTTCCAGCCCCAGGAGTCCTTCCCCACTACCGGTATTCTCCACAGGCATCGCTGAGGTGGAATCCGCAGGTTTGAAAGGATGGCAGGTAAAAGAGGGCCTAAGTAGCTTCCCTATTTGTCAGTTCCATGCCGTTCCCAATGTACTATGGTCTCAGGTTGCCTCTTCCATAATCCTAACGAAGGAAGTAGTGTGGAGTATTCAGGGCTGCATGCACGGTAGAACGATAGTGCTCGCCACCGAGTCATTTACGCCCTCCTTGCAGTAGCATCTCTCTTATTCCACTCCTTCATGGCTCTTTGTTCAGACCCCAAAGCCCCGCCCTCTCCTCCAGTGACAGCGCGCATATCTTGTTCCCAAGAAAGATCATGTTAGGGCTCCCCCCCACCCTCCCTCAACTTCCTTCTCCACAACTTTAGACAGGCGGCGTGCCGTTTGTGACTCATGTAAGGTTTGCAAATCCTCGGTTAATTGCAGTAACTGCTTGTGAGCCCTTTTCCTCAAAACTTACTGACAGAAACTCCAGCAGCAGGGCGCATCTGCAGCAACCATGAGAGCAGGCATCGGGTAGCTCCATATGTGCGCATTTATATGTTTTGATGGATTGGGAGGACAAGGTAGGGAAGGAACGCATCAGGTGTGCTAGTACCGCCTCCTCGTTGAAACTATGCAGGGCTAACGCCCGGCGTCCACTCACTGACTCAAAAATGTCTCATTCACTTCGTGAGACGCTTGTTTGAAAATCTTGTCACCGCATTTCAAGAGCGTTTTACCATCTCTTAATACCATTTATCAGTATTGTCGTTTGCTTGAAGTATTTACCCCTTCCTTATTCTCAGGTTTGGCCCAAAATTGCAGACTATTGTGGCCTGGAAGTGGCCTACCCCCAACAGGTGCCCCTCGCCACTTACATGACCACACCTGACAAGCTGGATACATGGAAACTCATCACCCAGACCCATAACCTCACTCCTGCAGGCCACAACTATGAAAAGCTTGTCCCTTGGGCCTTTGGGGACTTCTGTTTCAAGATGGATGCCGATTACTTCCAGACAGTGACGAAACTGAGGAAGGCAGGGTTTAAGGGGATGAAATTGGACTCAGCAGAGATGTGGATCAGTAAGATCCAGCAGCTGGAGCAGCTGGGGGTGATTCCTAAGCTAGGGAAGGGGACGGGGGCATTGGAGCCTGCTGGGGAGGTAGGGGCGGCTGAGTAAGGGAGTGGTCACCGGGCTAGTGAGTCAGCGGCCCGGCGTAAGTTTAAGGAAGAGGCGGTACTAGCCACATTGTACATTCCCCCGGGGCGCTGCTGGTAGTGCTAGCTGCTGGCAGTTCCAAGTGGTGCTGTAGTGCTGCTGAGTGAATTGAGTGGTCAGTCCTTGCCAACTCAGGGGAGAGTGGCCAGCAGTCTGCATGCGTGGATGTTGCTAATGGCAGGTGGTAGCGGTGGGGCTGGTGCTAGCTAGCTTTTGTGGAGGCGGCAGGAGGCAGCAGTAGTTTTTTTAGATAATGCTGGTGGTGACCAGTGCTGCTGCGTTGGGGTCATTGACTGGACGATTCATTGGCCCTCGGCCGTGTAGGGAGCGCCAGTACATACGGTGTAACTATGTTGGCTACGGCTAGTGGTGACTGTGAGGAGTAAATTGGTTTAATACTGTTCATGCCAGCGAGTCAAGCCGAAGTATGCTGCTGAGCAGGTATAATAATCCCGAATTACCTTGCCCTCCTTTGTGCACATGCCTTGGGAATAATTCTCGTGCCTGGTTTGACAGGTTTCTATGCATTGGAGCAATCGATATGATCACAGGCTTCTTCTGGTTCGGTCAGCAGCATGCAGCCATGCCACACCAGTAGCCGGAAAGAACATTGCGCAACGCAGCCGCGAGATCAGCTTGATAATCATTCTTTACCTCTCTTTTTTGATGGTTGCATTTGCTACGGGTTAACTTGCTTGCTCGCTGTGCACGGATGAATCAACTCTGGGAGATCTGAACGCCACCCGCTTCAGAGGGCTTCAAAGTTCCGACTCGGAGTAGCCCCGCGGGCTTGGCACATCTTGCCCTCTCATCACCGCACCAAAGACGGGGCTGGCTTGTTTGGAGACCTGAGACCGATCGACTTCGTGAAACCCCCCTGCGTGAGCACCCAGTCCTCGTACCCTGCCCGCACGTGCCAGCCAGCGACTGGATCCATCTACCCGGAGAAACAAACATGTGTTCATCGGTGCAGCCATCTATTTCACTGAAGTACTGCACACCACAGATCACTCTCACAGTGCTCCATGTGTGTGTGCCATTTTATTTGGCAAACACATCGGCATGCGTGCGATGCCACAGTTCACGACAGGGGTGGCAACGCCAATAACATGCATCAGCAGCGCTTCAAATAAACTTACATATCCAGTCTCATCTCTACATTTATCCTTCATAAAAGATATATCAAACAATAACATAGATAGAACCAGGAAATAAACTTTGGATACACTACACCGCCATATGTACATGTGGTGTAGTGGATCCAATGTTTCCTGGTTCTATAGGGTGCAAGAGCTGAGGCACGGGGAAGGCCAGGGGAACGACATGGATTCAACATTCTAGTTTCGTGGCTGCTGCCTGGCAGCCAGCGCCTGCAACATCACCATCTTCTGTTCCAAAAGGTCTGCCAGCTGAGAGGCGAGCTCGGCTTCCTCCTTCCAAGCTTCAAGCTTGTTGCGTGTGACATAGTCCGTCACTGCACGAAGGTGCTTCAGAGCTGCCACCACACTGGAGATCTCCCTGACAAGCAGAGTAACCGAGGAACAAAAATCAGCCTCCAAACAGCAACAGAGAGCCCTGCAAGAGCGTTCGAGGCAGGGAACACTGCTAAACAAGAAATCGCACCTTCCCTGCCCCATGACTTTATGAAAAAAAACTGTGCTGGAGTATCTGTTCAGAAAAAAGCATATGCCAGCTGACCTACAGACAGGAGCGCAAGGTAGGCAAGGAAAAAAACTGGCTACCTCCCATGGTTCAACCCACCCCATCGTGTCTTCCACATAGCAGCGGCACCAATGGCCGGGTCCGGTGGCACCGAAAAGTCACCAGTGCATAAGCCGAGCCAATGCTCACACAAGCACCACACGCCACCTTATCAACTACTGCTAGTAGACGCATTAGGATGTCAGCATGGTCAGTCCCTTCCTCCACCTGCTCTTCTTAGTCCCTCTTATAATCCCTCAATGGCTAGTACCACCTCTTCCTTAAACCTACGCAGGGCTAACGCCCGGCGTCCACTCACTCTCTAATCCCTCAATGTGACAATCCTTGCTTCGTCCTCCCCTCCATCCCTCTCCATCCTTCCCCACCCCCTCACTTACTCTTCTGTGCTGCAAGCGCTCTTGTGCATGACCCTGCCCATGCTAAACGCTGCACTGAGGTACTTCTCCTCCAGGTCAAGGTCACTCACACGCCCCTCAGGCCCACCCCCCTCATCCTTGAAGGTGTCTAGGAAACATTGGTAGTGCTTGGTGGCATCACGTCCAGCAGCTGCAACCTGCAGCAGTACAAGATTGAGGGTCAGCAGGACAATCTATAATTGAATATGATCCTGGCCCTGCCCCAATACGTGCAGGACGTGCAATGCAAGTTTCAGGCTTCTGTAGTACATGTTTTGAAACCTAGAAAAATCGTGCCCAGGTCCTCAGCCCTCTACTAAACACGTGTTGCTTTACCTCTATCCTGCCAGGACCAATGGGGGGTGGGGATGCGTGACCCCTAGGTGCCCTTCATCTGAAGGGGCTGGATCAGCACACATTTACGAACAAAGAAACATGGGATTGCGGCCGATAACAAGCTAAGTGACATGTGTTGCTGACAATGTCGTAGACCATGCAGGTCAGATTGCTAAGTGAACCAGCAAAAGCACAGAGCAAGAAGAAGAAATTGGCAAGGATTCACTTGGTGGGGTTACCAAAAAGCCATGATTCAGCAAAGTGGAAGAAGCGGGTGACATGCAAACAGGACAAGAGAGGAACTCCCATTGAGCATACACTAGGTTGCTTTGAGATAGCAGAATGAACCCCACTTACAAAGCAGTACGTGAACCCATTGACAAACTACCAAAGCTTCAACTGGAAGACATTGTTCTCCCTCTGATCCCTGAATGTGAGCTATGCGTGCACACATGAACCGATGGTAAGCACCCACAATATGTTCATATATCAGCGTAACCCGTTGCTGCAACCAGCACCCCCCTTGTCCCATTCGCTCTCCTCTCACCTTGGCCGCAGGCCACCCTGCTGATTCCTTGATCTCATGCACCTCCCTGTATATGTTCCCCAGCTCCAGGCTGATGCTGCGGACCAGGCCCGGGTAGTGCTGGTAGCTGAGGGCGCCGTCCAAGGGCAGCAGCAGGCGTGCACGTGTCTTGTGCATCACACAGCTGCGGTGCGGGTCACCATCAAACGCCGCCAGGATCCTGAACACAGGCACATGCACGTATGGTGCTTGTTGTACCAATTTCTGCAAAGAGGCCTGTAAACCTAAAGGACTGAAAGGAATCAGTCTTTATGTGATGCACAGCATTAAGAGCAATTCCCGTGTAATTCTGGGTGATTGCTTGTTACTTTAGCAGCTCTATGACCAGGAAGACAACAAGACATTACGGTTATTGGTATATTGATTTGTAAAATGCTTTTTGTCTCGATTTCTGCTCTTCACATACTAACAAAGTGGAGGGAGTTATGCCGCGGGCGCTGCACGGCCCAAAAGCTGTGCAGTGATCTATCTCATATAAACAAGATGTCTGCAAAAGCAGCGGCAACGACAGGCAGTCACATGTCTTGCACATCGTACAGATGTGGTGGGTGATCAGGCACAGAATATAGGAAAGCATGCCATGCTCATTGGTAAGACTCCATGTGCAGGGTTGCGTGTGTCTTAAACAGGGTCCAGGTCTTGGCCGCTGTTCCCTAAGTAACAGGACAACAACCAGTATACCAATTCACCTGTATAGACCACACACGTACACAATGCACAGTCTGAACCGGTTTACCAGCATAGCAGCACCCTTCTCCCTATTATGAACCCGTCCAACTACTGCACCTGCTCCTCTTCATCTCACCTATACAAGTTACTCATCTCAAACAGAATGTTGACATGTTCTGTGACCCAGCCATCCAGCTGGTAGTATTCCAGCGCTGCTCTCATGTCAGGCAGGGCCGCTTGAGCCAGGGGCAGAGCAGAGGCGTAGCTGGAGACCAGGGCACCATTGCCCCAGGTGCTTAGGGAGGAGGGACAAGGCAAATCAGGCAATGCATCGAACCTGCAAGCAGCAAGAAACCAGGAGCAAGGTTTACTGCTGCAAATGGCGGGCATTATCAGTGCCGTTTGTGGACATATATATTCTTCCTTGTAGCCTGCAAGCAAGCAGCAGGAAAGTGTCAGGCTGCTGGAAAAGGCCATATGCTCGGGTGTGCAGGCTGTGCTGGAGTAATCGCAATTTCCAGATATATCTCATGGAGTTGCAGCAGCAGAATGCATCATCCCCCTAGCGGTGACATTGCAGGAGGCCAAGGCCAGCTATGCATAACTAAGTGCAAGGACAGCAGCGGTTTCTCGCACAAGCAATGAGCTTTCAATAGACGGTTCCTGCTGTTACATCTCCATGCATCAGGCCTGGCTCCTCAAACATCACATTCCTGCTGAGCTCAAACAAGCCGGCATCTTGCCCAATGCCTTGCCCTGCAAATTACCTGAAGGGCTCTGGCAGACTGGCTGGGTCACTGTACTTCATCTCAAGCTTCTGGCCTCTCATGGCGTTGAGTGATGCCACTAGGCGATACAGGTTCAGCTTGGCTCGAGCTAAGTGCACATTAGCAGCAATGTCTGCCGATAGATTCTGTGCTGGCATCCCCGATTGCCCTCTACACTCCTTGCTGCTGCTAGTGCTGCTGCTGTTCCCCTGGTCCGGGTGCTTCTCCCCGTCATGCACTGCAGCTGCAGCTGCAGCTGCAGCAGGGATGGCAGATCCTTTGCCATCATGAGAAACTGTGAGCTGTTGCTGCTGCTGCTCTTGGTCATCTCTTGAAGTAGCGCCTGTAGCTGTATCTGCTGCAGATGCGCAGGGTTCTTCAAGACCCTGGTTCTTCCCACTGCTGTCAGCCCCTCCCGCTGCTGCTGCTGCTGCGGTTTTGTCTGCTTGCTTCGCCCCCTGCTGCTGCTGCTGCTTCTTGGTTGATTGTATGTGGATGCCATGCTTTGCCAGCAGGGCATTGGCAGCTGACAAGCAGTACTCCGCCAAGGCAAACGCATTGAGGTTGATGAAGTAGGCTGATAGTTGCAAGCAGTTCTGCACCCAGTCGTCTAAGTCATATTCCCCTGCAAGGAAAGCACGTGCACGATGATCAAAGCATGCACATAGAGGGAAGACCATCTGAAGCAGGTGAATGTGCTGATGTATGGGGCGTTCAACGGCTGTGTGATTGCTATGGATGGCCCTGCAAAAGCCACTAGCCATGTGGAGACAGGAGGGGGATCTACAGTATAGGCAATCACGCACACCTTCTTAGTCAACAGCTCAACGCCATGCCGAACTTGAGTAAGGAACCAGCTGCATGCCGTTGTTTACAAGCAGGACTAGCAATGTACCTGTGCTGGATGGTCCAGGTCAATCGCATGCATCCAATTGTCTTGTACTTCAACCCATGTGAGGCCACTAGTACACACCTGATTGGATCTGCCTGTTCAAGGTTGCTGCACAGTAGATGGCGCTCTCATCCTTATTGTCTGCCAAGCCATGCAGCTGCGCCAGGTAGTACAGGCTGGTGGTGTAGTGTGCCTCAGCTGCGGCTGCCTGGTCAGAGCAACTGCCACAGGGCCAGCTGGGGACCACATAGCTACTGCTGCTGCTGGTGGTGATGGCCACGGGGCTGCAGCTGATGTCTGCATGGCCTGTCTCCTGGTTGATTGAAGCTATTGATGGCTGCTGTTCCTCTTCTTCCTGCTGCTGCTCCTGTGGTTGCTGCCGTTCTAGCTGCTTTACAGCCTTGAAAGCAGCAACTGCTGCTTCGAGCTGCTGCTGGGACTCCTCAAACTGTGTTCTGGAGCAGTACAGGGCCCCCAAGGCGTTGTAGGCGCGCTGCTTCAGTAAGTAGCTGGGAATGTCTGTGGGCCAGGAAGCCTCAAGGCTTTCCAAAACTAGTGGCTCCCCTTGTTCAGCTAAGTCCGTCTCCAGAAGGAAGAGGCCCCTCTCGCAAACTGTTTTGGTCCGTAAGGTACTGACGGACTGTCGGTCGTACGCCTGGGGATGAGTGTCTATGTACACTTGCAGTTCATCGATCACCTTCTTCAGTAGATCGGCTCCAGCGTACTTGTTTTTGTAGGGCTCACGCTCATCTTCCACAGCACCCTTCAGCATTTCAGCTTCTGCCAGAGCTTTAGGTAGCTCTGACTGGATATAACCAACCCAGTCCATAATGTCAAGTCTTTGAATACCAAGTGTAGAGAAGTGAGATGCAGTTCAACCGTCAGCTTCCCATGCCAGAAAGATTGAACGCGCTTCTAGATCTGAAAAGTCTGCTTTTCAAGGTGGTGTGGAGCCCATGTTGCGCCATTCTCAAGTGCAGTCGGACAGTTGACAGCCCGAAGCCACTTGAACCTCCGGGCTCCGGTCTGGGCCCAGGGCAAGTTGGATCCGTCACTTCAGCACTCAACCACCGCACATGAAAACCGCCCCGCAGAGCATCAGTTGATGCAGACTGCAGGGCTACCTTTCTCCCCAATGCAAGGTGTCCTACACCTGATCCCTCTACCATCCCCATCTGTACAGTCCTCTTGGCCTTGGTGTTCGATGCTCGTCCAAAGACCCAAAGAGGATTGTGTGACATTCTGTGTAATGTTACAGTTATATGTCTACCCGGGTGATCGTCAGGCAGTTGCCCTGCCACCTTATAGTGCATGCAGAAGTGGCAGGTCCAGAAGCAGGCTACCTGCAGTTCCTTGTATGCATGCGAAGCCAGCAATCAAGCGAAATCCAGTAGCTCCTGGTACTGCTACTTGCATGCTCTTGGTGAGGTTAAGCTATCATGTCATGTGTGATGACCCCTCAGCCTGGGAGAGCCTCTAAAGTGTAGGGCTGTGCTTGCAGATGCAGTGCTCCTCTGCATTTGATGCTTGACTTGGCCCCTTTAGGACCTCCCAACGGCAGCAGATCCAAAGGGAGTAGAGAAGGGGCTATAGGGGTTCAAAGCTGCGATGAGGTAGGGGAAGTATGCTTGTGGGTGAGCTCTTGAGACAGCCAGTTGAAGGCACACTTCATAATTCAGATGCCTTGCATTATGTAGCCGATACAGCGCAGCTAGACTTTGAACCACTCCAACCTCATCCCATCATAGGCCTTGCTGGGTGTCATATTGCTAGATTGACTATTGCCCTAACTTCCAAGGCTACTCATCTCCACTCATTATAGCTTTGGGAGTAGGTTACCAAGCATCCTTGTCAATCATCTTGACGCCTCTACCAAGAGTATCTTCTGATATAATAGTATGCTAGACTCCAGTGTTTATATGTCAATGGCACCTTGCCACTCAAGTGGTGCACATTGAACCTGCACATTGGGTGAATGGCTACTTTGCATAAGCTCACATGCTCTCGTCTAAGGTTCTAGTGCCCTTGCAATCTTCTATAGCAACGGCTCTCCCATGAACGTCTGAAAACCGAGTTGATGCACACGACAGGTCGGTCCAGAATGTCCTCGGACGCGCCGACCGTTCAGGACCGTTCCGTAACCACGGCCGGCTTGGGGTGTCGAACCTTAACCTTAGCAGGATCAAAGTGCCGGTACCTTACCTAGAACAAACCTTAACATAAGTCGAAATGCGTGTGTGCCAGTAAGCATAACCGCGTCCCCAGGTTGAAGGCAGGTGGCAGATGCCTGCAGCCCATCGCTGCTACCAGCAACAGAAGCTTGGTGCATGCAACATCCTCGGGGCTGTGGCTGCACACTAGGACTGCTCACCGTCAGTGCTAGAGCTTTTCGCATAGCAGCGCTATGGTGGCAGGTCCCGGTCGCTCCACGAGTCAGACTCGATCCCCCATTTGCAAGCTCCAAGTATTCTATGCCACTCTAGAGCATGCAGTGCATGCCTCGGACAGCCCTGCAACCATGTTTGGCTCTGTTACTATGCGTCCTGTGCTTATGGAGCTGCGGTAGTGTGACAGCCGAAGGAGAGCAGGCAAACGCATCGCAAGTCGAGTCGTCGGCCAGCCCATCACCTTCTCCAGCGCCTGAGCCCGCCACTTCACAAAGCTCGCCAGCAGTGTCTCCGACAAGCAATGAAAGCTCAAGCGCGCCTTTTAAAGCTGGTACGGGCTGTCCAGAAACGAAAGCTGTTCTGGCGTGCACTGCACGATTGATAGCAAATGACAGCAGCAATGCGCTATTTGTAGTAATCGCTTTTACGTATCAGCCTGAAAGAACTCAAATCTTGGTTACTGCCAGATAAAGCATTAAAGCTTCAACCCCTACTTTGGCTCAAGGTTCCCTACGCTCTCCATGAGCAAGCAAAACCCTTCCACAAATGCTGTTAATCTGCGCACCTGCTGCCTTCCTTTATCTCCATTCCCCAATTCCCCTCCCCTTGCAGGCATGTGCGATGAACAGCTCCTGGAGCAGCTGCAGTCCCTTCCTCCCAGCCGTTTATGGCCTCCCCCAGCAGCAAAAGATGGCATAGCATGCACCCTGGAGGTCTCATACCTGGCCTTAGCACTGCCAGGATCCTCTAATCTATGCCTCGTGGCACGGCTGCAGAACAACGTACAGTCTCCTTTGTCTTCTTGGCAGTTGGTGGGGGAATTTAGGTCAGCGCCTGATCTGGGGCTCACTGGTGCTACTGGTGCTCAGCTCATCAGTCAAGGCAATGGTAGGTACTGAAATTACAGGAGGGCAGTGAAGTGCATAGTGAACTTCATAGGAGTGACGTGAAGACTGGCAGAGTGTCAGAGTAGCGTTAGATGAAGCCTTGGGGAGGTGCAGGCAGCAGCAGGTTCTGAGTGACCAACTTGGTGTGGGAGTGCAGATTGCACCTGAGGCAGATGCTCACCTGTGCAGTAGCAGGGGCAGGGCAGGGCTCCTTCTTTGCTCACAGGTACTGCACCATCGACAAGAGGCCAGGCAGGGTAGTAAAATAACATACAGTAGCAGGTGTATTGCATGCAGGATTCAGATAGGGGTCCTGGGTCAGCAGCGAGAAGTGCATAGCATGGGCAAGAGTGATTGATTACTAGCAGCCATTGCCCACGGCAGCAGGCACCATGCCAGCAGGTATAGAATAACTTGTCATTGGCCATACCATCAGTGTCCTAGCAACAGGGGGAGGGGGCACATTGCATAGTGGCTAGCAGACAGAATTATGTTTACCTCTGCTGCAATGCTATATGGTAGATGCTCTTGTCAAGAGCAGCATGCAGATGACTCCAAGGAAAGCTGGGCAAATGGCATCACTTGTGATTGTCATGGCCTTGTCTCAATATGTATAACAAGTACCTGCTGCTTCTGTATGTGCAGGCCGCGGTGTTCCCTTCCGTTTGGTCAACAACCCTGACGCAGCGCAAATCCCAGCACGTGGTGGATTTGAACATTTCCTTATGACAGCTGCCATCAGTCCCTACCTCATGCCAGAACCACCAAATAGCAGCACCAGCAGCAACACGACAAGCAACTACAGCAGCAGCACCAGCAGCAGTGCAGCAGGAGGGAGCTTCGGCCAGATGTTAAAATCAACATCTGCAGCTTTAAAGTCTGTATTCCTAAATGGCCTGGAGTGCACGCGCCTCCCTTGGGATATTCTGGGCACTAATGGTGCCCCTGAATGCCAGGGGACTGCCTGGGGGGTGTCACCAGGAGGTGGGGGCCTAGTGCCACCTTGGGCAACAAGTGTCACTAGCAGTAACCTCAGCAACACCAGCAGTAACCTTAAACCCTCCTCAGAGCAGTTAGATGGTCAAGGGCCATACAGCTCAATGACGTCAGCTTCCAGCAGCAGCGGTCTCTCAAGTGGCACTCTCCAGTCACCGGGTGGAGTGACACCAAGTGACGCTGAGCGTGCTGTGCGGGAGTTGCTATCTCGCAGCCCTTGGTCCGCCTTGGGCTCGTGGCATCAATTTGAACCAGCAGCGGCATCTCAAATGATGTCTTGTATGTCTCACTACTGTTGTGGGTTGCAAGTCATTGAAACATTAGGAGTTGTGTCAGTCACTCCTGGTGCCGGGAAGAGTGACGTGGCAGGGAGTGGCAGCAGTGGTGGAGACGAGCCTGTGGTTTCTGCTGCTAATGGTCCTCCAAATGGGAGCAAGGGGCCGGAGATGGTGAGTTTTGTGCTGTTACATCAAGTAGGTAACTGCAGAGCTTAAGATGGTGGGGGAGCGGTTGTAGGTTGGGGGGGTTGCAAAGTGGTGGGGGTTGAGCTGTTCTTTGCTGTTATATGAGATAGATCACTGCACAGCTTTCAAGCCGTACAGCGCCCGCGGCATAACTCCATCCAGTTTAGGTCCAATGGTAATGGTCCTCCAAGTGGGAGCAAGGGGCCAGAGATGGTGAGTTTTCTGCTGTTATATGTTAAGAGATACCACTGTACAGCCCTCCCGGGCCGTGCAGCACCCGAGCATGACTCAACCAGTTCTTTAGTCGGGTGTGGGTGAGAGATTTTGTGCTGTTCTGTGAGATAGTTCCTTGCACAGATTAGGGCCCCGGGGGCGGTGGGGTGGGTGGGGGAGTGCGGAGTGGTGAGGGTGGGGTGGGGTGGGGGGCTGCTATGTGCTGCTACGTACATTGGCAATACTTTCGAGCTGCATGCAAGCCAGAAAGGGATGGCGGTGCGTTCATATCAAGGCAAACCTTTTTTGACTGAAGACTGCAATTTGATGAAGAGGCGTCGCAGTGCCTGTCAGGTTCTGCACGCCTTGCTTACCACAGAGGCCTCCATTGCCAGCTGCATTCTTGGTACTGAACACATACATTTGCGCATTGCATTACACAAGAAGATACTCCAGCAGGTAATCCTTCCAGTAAGTACCATTCCACCTTCCGCCTCTTCATGCAAAGCATCTTATATCTTTCTCTCAAGGCTCATTGCTGTCCTTTTCTGTTCATTGCGCAGGCAGCAGTGCAAAATGGGAGTGTGGATGACAATAGCACTTCACCCACTCCCTCGGCTCCTACACCGCCCACCACCTCCCCACGCACCGCAGACATCCGCTTAGCCCTCTCCGTAGGAATCCCCATAGGCCTGCTACTGCTGACGACACTACTAGCAGGCAGTACAGTAGTGTACAGGCGAATGCGGTCTAGGCGTAAACTACAGCCTTCCGGCGGAATTGACCAGCAGCAGCACGACCAGGATAGCAACAATAACAACAACCAGCAGCAGCAGCAGCAGTCCCAGCAGCAGCAGAAGGAGTTGGAGATGCAGGAGGGCAAAGGGCCGGAGCTTATAAGGAGTTTGTCGAAGCCTCCTGCTGATGCTGTAGCAGCTGCAGCAGTGGCGGCCGTAGCTGCCGGGACGGGAGGTGCCTTAGGTAAGACTTGCCTTGCAACTATAACTCCTCCTCTTCATGAAAGTGTCTGCTTAGAAGGGCGTCGAGCTAGCTTTCTACCAAACGGTTTTGTGCGTTGGAGTGTACACATGCAACCTTCTTAATTTTGGGCAAAGTAAAGCACTGGGGGTGTTTTTCCAATCATGCCAAATCATCACCCTCATCACCCTGACAATGCCTTCATCAAAGCAGTTGTAGCTGTAAACTCCTAGAACAAGCGCCTTGCTGCTTGGCTCGTGGGGAATGAAATGCTTCATGATAGTCTAACATCATAATTACATTATGCACTATCCGTTTTGGCCTGTTTGGGCCTTCATCAGATGCGACAGCAGTAGTTAATCGTTGTGTTTGCAGGCAATTCCTTGCCGCCCCACAACTCCTCCCTCTTCCGCGCTGCCAGCCTGCGTTCAAACCCCAGCCAAGACTTAATGCGATACCTCACAAGGACAAGCCCTACTGCTGCAGCAGCAACAGCAGCCGCACATACAGCTCCTGCCCAGCTCGCCCTTCTGCCACCACCACCTCCATCTCAAACCACTTGGAACCAGAACCACTACCACCATCACCAACAACAACAGCAGCAGCACCAGCAGTCAAGCTTGCATGGTGTTAACGTCCCAATGGGGTCTGCTGGTGTTGGTGAGGGTGTTATGAGGGCAGTAGCAGGAGGTGCTGCTGCTGCTGCTGGTGGTGGTGGTGGTGGTGGTGTGGCTGGTGCTCCAGTGTTCCGTTCTGGTAGCTTACAAGGACCTAACACTGCCACCATAAGGTGAGTGCTAGCGGGGTTAGGGTTCAGTGTTCCGGGGAAGCTCCTAAATCCTTGAAGAAGGTGGGCCAAGCGGTTAGGGTTTAGTATTTACGGGAAGCTCCTAAACCCTCAGCCAAATATGGTGAGCGTGAGGGGCAAGTCCTTTGATGGCAGCCTCCTTGCTTGATATGCCTAACCATATCAATAATGAGTGAAGATATGGTATTTAAATATGAAGCTACACTGATGTGCTGCCGATTGCATATATTTGGTCTTCAGCATTCTAGAGTTGAAGAGTTTCAGGCAAATCATCACTTACTTATGAGGCAGCTGCTGCAGGACCCCCCATGCCCTCATGTGGGAGTATGGGATGTAGATTGGCAGCCACAGGAACAACCGGGAGCTGCTCCTGCATGTTCATTGAGAGACTCTCTAGCAAATTTTTTTCAGATATTATATTATACCTTTTTTATTATATTATATTGTATTATATTGTATTACATTATATTATATTATAATATATTATATTATGTTATATTATATTATATTAGATCAGAGCTTGATCAGCAAGATTGATTCCCTGTGTGCAGGGGTAGTGCAAATGTCCTAAAACTCCAATTGCAGCATGCTCGATTTGGGTTTGATTGTAATGTCTATCCCCTGTGTGTATTCCCTGTGTGCAAATGCTTAGAAGTTCCACCTGCAACATGCTAGATCAGGGTTCGGT